>PVJS01026418.1:0-27022 GCA_004027185.1 Glis glis
TGTGTGTGTGTGTGTGTGTGTGTGTGTGTGTGTGTGTGTGTGTGTGGTTCTGGGGATTAAATCCAGGGGCATTCTACCTCCAAGGTACACCCCTGGCCCTATTTTATTCTTATTTTGAAACAGAGTCTCACTAAGTTGATGAGAGTCTCACTACTTGCTGAGGTTGTCCTCGAACCTGCGATCCTCCTATCTCAGCCTCCCAAGTACTGGGATTACAAGTGTGCACCACCACGCCCAGCATCACAGTGGATTTTTAAAACATGTTTATATTACACATGTATAGAACTATATTTACGGCTTGAATAGTATTCCTAGTTTGTATTTTGAAAAAGTGTGACCTTTTTTTTTAACAAAGAACAATATGTCTTCCAGGTGTCCTGGTTTCAGGTCCAGAAGACAGTGTGGGGCTGGGGTGCACAGGTAGCAGAATGTTCACACTTCCACCCACTGGCCCTGATTCCTCCCTGTGAAGCCACAGGTAACACAAAGTCTAACTTCCTTTTCTTTTCTAACCCCAGTCCTTCAGGCATTTGAAAACCTTCAATGTTTTCTTTGAGACTATTTATCCACAGGCTGCATAGCCTCAGTTCTTCCAACTGTTCTCACATGTCATGATTTTTACTTCTTTCATTATTCCAGTTACTCCTCCTGATGATGATAGCAGCACAGAATGCAGGGCTTCAGATAGTGCTGACCAGTGCAAAAAAGGGCAGAGTAGTATTATCAACTCCTGGGACCTGAAATCCATTTTTATTTATTTATTTTTTTTGGTTCTAGGGATTGAATCCAGGGGCATTCTATCTCTGAGCTACACCCCCAGGCCTTTGTATTTTTTATTTTGAAATAGGATTTTGCTAAGTTGCTGAGGGTCTTGCTAAATTGCAGAGGCTGACCTCAAACCTGCAATCTTCCTGTGTCAGCCTCACAAGTACTGGGATTACAGGTGTGCGCCACTATGCCTGGCTCTGAACTCCGTACTTCTATTAATGAAGCCCAACAGCACATTACCTTTTCTGGGAGCTATGTTATATAGTGGACTTATATTAAGCTTTCTGTTTGCTGAAGCACTAGTTCTCTTTGTAGTTCTATCCTAGACTACCCAATCACACAGCCTCACCTAGATTCCTATTTAAACTCTACCTTGCTGAATTCAGGCAGCTACCTTTTTAAGAATAAGAGTTGCATTACACACATATGATATAGTTCCTAATAAGTATGAAACCACCATCTCACTAGCCCCAGTGGACCATTACCTGTTTTGGTAGTCAGCCTAGTTCAAGATGTGACTTCATATTCTTGCCTTGACTTTATACTGCTAAGGCAAAGCAATATTTCAAATATGTTCCAAGTTCAAGATAATAATAAGTACAACTATTAAAAATAATCATGAAATCTTAACTGATGATAATAGAAGTGTAATATCAGTGTTATGGGTAGTGGCATCCCTACAGTCAACCGTGCTGGTCAGATCACATGGAGAGATCTGTGTCCAGTTTTGGAGGTGAGAAACTTGAAAGTATCCAACTAGGGTAGCTAGGATGACGGAGGATTTGGAAACCAGTCTCTAGGGAAATCGTAGAAGGAAATAAACAGGGCCTATTTAGCCTCGGGGTGAAAAATACTCTGAGACTCTATAGCCAATGGTGGGGCCTTGCATCTCTAGTAACTGCTGACTTGAGGGACTCTTCTTGTAGCCTACTCTTTTTTGGCTTTTAGCAAAGGCTTACAGTTTCATTTTTTAAATGCTTTTATTGGTGCATTATAGTCTCACATCATAATGTAAATCATGTTGACAGTGACATACATGCACACTTACAGTGTCATTTTTAGCATTGCCAACCTCTCATATGATATTCACAAGATCTTTTCCTGAATCTGCCACTTCCTTCTCATCTGCTCAGCAGAGTCAAGGTTAGTCCTCACCTGGCTCATCTATTTCCAAAGTATTATTAACATTATATTAATTCGTTCCTCAAAAACCAATGCTGAAGATCAGTTAGGAAGCTCAGGTTAGGAAAGGTCAATTTTTTTTTTTTTTTTGCGGTACCGGGGGTTGAACGCAGCACTACGCCCCCGGCCCTATTTTTTATACTTTATTTTGAAACCGGGTCTCACGAAGTTGCGGAGGACCTCACTAAGGAGAGAGAGAGAGACAGGGAGAGAGAGAGCGAGACAGCTGAGGTTGGCCGCGAACCCGGATCCTCCGGTCTCTGCCTCCCAAAGTACTGGGATTACAAGCGTGCGCCACCACGCCCGGCGAAAGGTCAATTTTCTTAATTAATTTCTTAAGGAGCCATATCATAAGGCTCCAGCCCCTCAGTGAAATAGACTGCTGAACTGGCTAACACCCCCAGAGTCTCCCCTTCCTGTGTTCTTTGCCTGGGATAACTGATGACCAGCGCTGCGCTGCCAGATGGCAAGCAGAACACTGTAACTGCTGTCTCTCCTGCTGAAGACCATGACAGACATGCAAAATCAACTATGTCACTCTCTCATGAAACCAGGATTGTGCCTCAGAATCCATCTTACAATGCTCTAGGCAACCTCTACTAATCAATGGGCATCAGCATAAAGGATGAAACCTGCTTATCACTCACGCTTTATGTCACCTATGGAGTAGGTGGGTGTATGCAGGAATGCATCTTAAGCTGTTGTGAACAGGGGGGACATTTAATGATATTGCAGATGAAGTACTGAGACATCTGCTAAGCTGGAAATCTGATTTTTCATTTTAAATTCCCATTGAGCTGAGATTCTTCCTGACAAAATATTTGGACTATACTCTTTATCTACTGCCTGGCAGAATACAAAAGGACAGGGCACAGCCTACAGGTAAAAAGAAACAAAATTAAGGCATGGTACAGTCGTCATAGCAGCATTAAAAATAAAGTTTAAGCAGGGCGTGGTGGCGCACGCTTGTAATCCCAGTACTCTGGGAGGCGGAGACCGGAGGATCCGGGTTCGCGGCCAGCCTCAGCTTGCACATGCGCGCACACGCGAGTGTTCTCTCTCCTTCCCTCCCTCCCTCCCTCCCTCTCTCTCTCTCTCTCTCTCTCTCTCTGTCTCTCTCTCTCTCTCTCTCTCTACTTAGTGAGGTCCTCGCAACTTCGTGAGGCAGGTTTCAAAATAAAAAGTATAAAAAATAGGGCCGGGGGCGTAGCACGGAGGTAGAACGCCCCTGCATTCCATCCCCGGTACCACACACACAAAAAAAAGTTTAACATGGTTAAAGTATATAGTATATTAATTATCGTGTGTGTGTGTGTGTGTGTGTGTGTGTGTGTGTGTATGTTTGTATGTGTGTGTGAGTGATACTGGGGATTGAACTCAGGGGCATTCTACTTCTGAGCTACACCCCCAGCCCTATTTATTTTATTTTTATTTTGAAACAGGGTCTCACTAAGTTGCGGAGGGCCTCACTAAGTTGCCGAGGCTGGCCATGAACCTGTGATCCTCCTGTCTCAGCTTCCCAAGTACTGGGATTACAAGTGTGCACCGTCACACATGGCTATTAATTAGATCTCAATAAAGCTGTCCAAAAAAAAAAAAAAAAGAGGGACATGAGGGAAGTAATACTCCCTTAGAAATATCATCATAAAAGCAGGGCACTTAGTATTTGCTCCTGTACCTGACCAAAGTTCTACTAATGGCATTAAATTCGGACCCTAAAATGAATCTGCAACATCCCATGAGAGAATAGCACAGGGAAAATGGTGTGGGTTATAAAACAGGCTCAAAAGAACTGGGAAGAATATAAATCTAGACTGGATCAGAACACAGACTAATTTCTAAGACAGAGTTTTTCAAAGAGTATCCCATGAAACAAATTGGTTCTGTAAGATGTCAGTAGATGTAACATGAAAAAAGGATTTATAGTTAAGTAAGCTTGGGCAACATTGAGTTAAACACAGTTGAAAATGTTTCTTTAATGAAGAACTTCTTGGAGTCTTTAAAATGCTAGTTGAGCCAGATGTAATACCTATAATCTCAGTACTTGGGAGGCTGAGACAGGAGAATCCCAGGTTCGAGGCCAGCCTCTGTAACTTGGCAAGACCTTCGGCAACTTAACAAGATCCTATTTCAAAATAAAAAATAAAAAAGGGCTAGGGGTGTAGCTTGGAGCTAGAATGCCCCTAGGGTCAATCCCCAGAACCAAAAACAAACAAACAAACAAACAAACAAACAAACAAACAAACAAACAAACAAAAACTAGTTGACATTGTGGCAGGATAGAGTACATAGTGTTCCCCAAAGGAATTTGCCCATGGGGCCTTTTTTCCCCAAGAAGTATCCCAGTGAATCAATATTCCTAACAATATACTATAGGAAAAACAGATCTAAGCCAGGTGTGATGGCACACACCTGTAATCCCAGTACTTGGGAGACTGAGACAGGAGGATCACAGGATCAAGGACAGCCTCAGCAATTTAGTGAGATTCTCAGCAACCTAGTGAGACCCTGTTTCAAATAAAAAAAAATAAAAAGGGCTGGAGGTGTAGCTCAGAGATAGAATGCCCCTGGGTTCGATCCACACAAAAAACAACGTATCACACAAAAAACAAAAACAAAAACAGATCTAAGCAATGTTTGGATAAAGGCTTCACCAACTCCTTTATAAGGATAAAATTAATATGGAAACTATAAATCATTTATAGCTTGTACATCATTATATTTAAGCTAACTACATATATATGGTTCTTACTCCACAATTTGGGTATAGTTAATTCAGTAAATTTGTGTGTGTGTGTTTGTGTGTGTGTGTGTGTGTGTGTGTGTGTGTGTGTGTGTTACTAGGGATTGAACCCAGGGACATTCTACCTCTAAGCTATATCCCCAGCCCTATTTTATTTTATTTAGTGTAAAACAGGGTCTCACTAAATTCCTGAGGGCCTTGCTAAGTTGCTGAGGCTGATTTTGAACCCACATCCTCCTGTCTCAGTCTCCCAAGTACTAGGATTACAGGTGTGTGCCACTATGCCCAGCTAATTCAGTAAATCTTAGTTACAGTGCCCTTTTAGGGGTTGGGGTATAGCTCAGTGGTACAGTGCTTACTAGCACTTGTGAAGCCTTTAGTTCAATCCTCAGCAATGGAAAAAAAGTGCCCTTTTAGGTATAGTTCTAGATAGATAGAGTAGACTCTGTTTATGACAGCCAAGAGTATGAGGGGCCAAATGGGCAAAAACAGGCAAGGACGCTGGGTGTGATGGTGCACACTTATAATTCCCATACTTGGGAGGCTGAGACAGGAGGATCATGGGTTCAAGACCAGCCTCAGCAACTTAGCAAGACTCTCAGCAACCTAGTGAGACACTGTTCTAAGATAAACAAGCAAGCAAACAAACAAACAAACAAACAGGCAAGGAGCCTTAGTGGCTGGACTTGTTTCTGCCTGGTGTGGCCTCTTGTCATTCTTGTATTTCTAAGGGCTACACTAGACATTCCTAACACTTTTCATGGGTGTTAGTCTCATCTTACATATGCACACACTCATATACATTACCTTTATTACAGGAACTTAAAATTGACCCTCAATAATCACATCCATCTGATCCTCAACTTGTGATCTTTGGATAACAACAAACAGGGGAATATATTTACTTGAACTGTCTCCTAAGAATGTAGCCTAAGGAGAAACTCCTGCAGGTCTGTGTCCACCCCTCTCCCAGGCCAGACCCTCTGGGCCTCCACCCTAGAGACTGCCCCATTCCAGAGTCCTTCCCTACAGCCCAGGAGTTCACTTGGCTGCCCCACAGTGAAGCCCTTGGGGCATGTGCCAATTCTGAACTATATAGCAGAGCCAGACCCAGAGCTGATCCCAGCTCTGCTTCCTTCCTCCCTCCTTCCCTCCCTTCCCTCCTTCTTTCCTTTCTTCCTTCCTTTCCTCCTGCCCGCAAGGCCAGATTCCCACAAAGTCTCCTTAGGAAAATGGACTGACTGGGGACTCTCCTGATCCACGCCTCTTGCTTCCTTCAACCAGAACCTCTGGGCATTTGCCTTAACCTGATTCTCCCCTTCCCATCTCCTCTGACACCTCCTGTACTGATTCTCCTCCAGTCTGCTAGAAGCACAAAGCAGCTAAGCCCAAAAAGTGGTTTCCACATTCCCTTTCCAGACACAGACACGAGATTCCATCTGCCCTTTCAAGGAGGGAGAGGGTTCCCGAGGCTAATCAGGTCCAAGTGAAGAAGTCTCTGTTTTCTATTTCTGTTCACTCTGGGCTACAGGCAGTCAAGGGCAGCAGGCAGCTGGGGCCTGAGAATGACTCAGCCTGACTCTAGCTACCGTGAAAGAACCTGCCTGCACAGGCCACACTGGGCGCCTCTAAGAGGCCAGGTTACCTCTGAGTGATCTCACCTAGAAGCCTGCTCCTTTGGCATACCTTGTCTTTTTTTTTTTTTTTTTTTTGCAGTACTGGGGATTGAACCCAGGGTGTTCTGCCTCCACAATACACCCCCAGCCCTATTTTCTATTTCTTATTTTGAAACTGGGGTCTCATTAAGTTGCTGAGAGTCTTGCTAAGTTGCAGAGGCTGGCCTCCAACCTGCAATCCTCCTGTCTCAGCCTCCCACGTCCTGGGATTACAAGCGTGTGCCACCACGCCTGGCATACTTTGTCTTTAAGGAAGCAGCACCCAGTCTTCTACCCCAAGCACAGCTTTCAGTGTGGTCTCAGAAAAGGAAGATACATATACTTTTCCATTCTGACTCTTACTGATAATGCCACAACACACACATCCATTCTAAAAAAATAAAAATAAAAATCAGTGAAAGGGCCTACAAGTAAAACCATAGGTTAACTGGAAACATAGAGGCAGGCCAGAAACTGGGATGTAAAACATTTAGATAGCAAAGATTTTATTTTTTCCTTTATCTAAGTGCTGCTGGAAGAAAAACAACAAACAAAAATCCATGATGGCTTTTTGCTTCCATCAATTCTCTTGAATTCATCAAGTAGGGGAAAAGTATTCACTTGCAGGTAAACACATTTCTCAGCAGCCTTTCTGAGACTATGAGGACAGTACCACTCTCACTTTTGGTCTTCCTTCCTTCCTTCCTTCCTTCCTCCCTCCCTTCCTTCCTTCCTTCCTTCCTTCCTTCCTTCCTTCCTTCCTTCCTGGGGTGGTACTGGGAATTGAAACCAGGTTTTTGTACTAGCTAGGCAAGCACTCTACCACTGAGCTACATCCCCAGCCCCTATTTAAATTTTTTTATTATTTATTTATTTATTTATTTTTTTGTGGTACCGGGGATTGAACTCAGGGGCATTCTACCTCCGAACTATACCCCCAGCCCTATTTTTTATTCTTTATTTTGAAACGGTCTCACTAAGTTGCGGAGGACTTACTAAGTAGCTGAGGCTGGCTGCGAACCTGGATCCTCCAGTCTCAGTCTCCCAAGTACTGGGATTACAAGTGTGCGCCACCATGCCCGGCTTATTGTTTTTTTTTTCTTATTTTGAAACAGGGTCTTGCTAAATTGCCTAGGCTGGCCTTGTGATCCTTCTACTTCAAACTCCTGGGCAGCTGGGATTGCAGATGGTACTACCTGCTGGACTACCTTTGGTTTCCTAGGACTCTTGGGCTCCCCATAATCTCAAGAAAGTAGCTTCAGCAGTAGAGCAAAGGAAAGTAGCAGCCTTCTCTGTTATAAGCACTCTCTGAGGCTAAAAGGTACATAGGCCTCCAAATTTCCTGAGGTGAGGATGGTCCCTTCCTCCACCTAATCTCCACACCAGAAACCTAGGAGTCATCCTTGACTCCTTGTCTTTGCACCCCATATCCAAACAATTATCATATCCTGTTATACTGCCTTATTAGTATCTGTGTATCTGTCCCTTCCTCTCTCTGCTTTTGCTTTACTGTGGGACTCATCATCTCTTGCCTGAATTATCACGGCCTCCTCTGATTTTTCACCTTGCAATCTCATTTTCTCCAACCTCTCATTCACCACTGGCATGATAATCAGAACTCAAATCTGATCATGTTATTCCATTAATTACAACCTTTAATTCATTCTGAATGCACCCTTTTCGTTTTTTCTCCATGCCCTTTGCCTGGAATTCTTGTCCTTGCCTCATTATGTCCGTCTGACAAGCGCCTAGTTCTTTTCCAAGAGCTGGTTCAGCAAGGTCTGCTCTGTGAAGCTTTCCCTGACCACTTGAGAATATGTCTTATGTGCCTTTGGCCCTGTTGGGCATGGTTTTTACTTCTCTTGTAATGCTCACTATCCTGTAGTGCCTCAATCTGTTCTAGATTGTGCATACCCCTAGAGTAAGATTCTGTGTTGTTGAACCCAGCACAACATCTAACAGTGAGTAAGTTCTTACCTGGTGTTTATTGGATGAGGAGATGAGTGGTAAGGGGCTGAGGGCCTGAGCAAACACAATCCTCGTTTTGCAATATAGGAACATAGGGAAAGATGTCCTCTACCCAGGAGCCTGACAAATACTGTTGGGCCATGAGACACATAGACCCATTAGAAGAATCCACCATTAAATTGAAAAGTCATCTGACAGCTGGGTGGATGGATTGCAGGTTTGAGGTCAGCCTAAGCAACTTAGTGGGACCCTGTTTCAAAATAAAAAGGGCTGGGGGTACAGCTTGGAAGTAAAATGCCCGTGGGTTTGATCCCCAGTACCAAAGAGAGAGAAAGAGAGAGAGAGAGAGAGAGAGGAAGTCATCTTACTTCAAGGTTCTCAGATCATAGAATACCTGTAGATCAATTTTCCCCAGCGGCTTCTTGCTGTGTGTGTGTGTGTGTGTGTGTGTGTGTGTGTGTGTGTTTACTGGGGATTGAACCCAGGGGTGTTCTACCTCTGAGCTACACCTCAGCCCTATTTTATTTTTTATTTTGAAACAGTCGCCCTAAAGTTAGCGCATGCTTTGAACCTGTAATACTATTGTCTCAGCCTCCCAAGTAAGTACTGGGATTACAGGTGTGTACCACACACCCGGCTCCTTGCTATCTTTATAACATTTTTCTGTCAGAAAGGAGCCACTGTGAGCCGGGTTGTAATCCCAGTACTTGGGAGGCGGAGACCGGAGGATCCGGGTTCGCAGCCAGCCTCAGCTACTTAGTGAGGCCCTCTGCAACTTCGTGAGACCCGGTTTCAAAATAAAGTATAAAAACTAGGGCCGGGGGCATAGCTTGGAGGTAGAACGCCACTGGGTTCAATGCCTGGTACCCCCCCCCCAAAAAAAAGAAAGGAGCCACTGTGGCCTACTCACTGAATTATTATCCTGCTCCTGTAGTCAAAGGGTAGAACCTCAGCGTTCTTCACCTTCTCCCAAGGGAGGTGTCACTTTTTCTTGGGAACATCCTTCATTGATCACTACCCTTTTCTGGCATGTATCTAAAGACCTTCCATTTGAGCCCATCTGTCCTCCTAGACATTCACTGGAGAGATGTGACTTGTTTTAATGTATCTGGAACTGAGTAGATGCATAGCAAATACTCATGAACTAAACAAATGCGTTAGAAGGTAATCTAATTTCAGTGAAGCCAGACTAGCATTTCTCCCAAGCATGCACAGACCCTGTCTGTTGCCATATGCCATATTCTTTAAGTATCTTTGGCCTCTGAGAGCACTGGCAGGTTGTTGCCTGACACAATTAAGTGCTTAAGAGCTCCATTTGTTTTTCTTGCAATAAATCTCTTCCTTCTCAACTGCAGCCCAAGAAAAGATATAGACTGTGTGGCTGCACCAACCAGCTCAGCAGATAGACAATAGGGCCAGAGAGCCTATGCCTGCCACTCATACAAACAATAGCCAGGACTCGACCCAACTGTTCAAGAGAACCTGAGGCAGCTGAGAATTTCTTGATATCAGTGAGATGTATGGCTCAGACTCAGAACTGCACACAAAGTGGGACATTCCAAAGTTTCTTGGGGGAGAATCTATGCTCAGACACACTCAGGATTGTCTGGGAGACAGACACAGCAGGAGGGGAGCCCTGGGAATAGGTCGCCAAGAGGAGCTCTTGTTTCTTTCATAAGGAGACAGGAAGAGATCCTGGGGAGCTCAGGGATAAAACCAGGCCTGGTTCAGCTGCTGAGATGCAGCCAGGCCAATTAAATAATTGGTGTGATGGGGAAAGGAGAGAAGCCACTCCTTTTAGGCCACCTCCCAGGGCCCTTCAGAAGGCTCTGTGCAGCTGTGGAACAGCAGCAGCAACAACAGGGCAGGGATCTCTTCCTCTTCCTCCCACTAGCTGAGAGCTAATGCTTAAATTAGCACCTTGAAAACACCCAGCTCTGCTGGTTGCATCTTCTCTCTCAGCTCCTGCCACTCCCCCAGGCCTCCTTTCCAAGCTGAGTTTCTCTTTCAAAAAAAAAAAAAAAAAAACCAAAAAAACAAAAAACAAAAAAACCTCTCCCTACTGCCCTACTGCTCATCTTTTCAAGTAAGGAATGGCCTCTGGATTCTTCCCATCACTATGGGTAGAGAGGGTTGTTTGATAATAGGGCCTCTATCCCTTCACCTAGGTCCTGAAAGGAACAATGGTGCTGACACCAGTATTACCCTGTTTCCTTGGGGATTTAGGGAGGCAGCCCCCTATATGCCCTCAGGGGGACTCATTCAGAGCAAGATAAATAAGCTTTCACTGAACTGTGAACTCCAGGAGGGCAGGACCACATCTGTGTCTGTTGCTAACCACTGTGTCCCTGATATCTAGTGTAGTATCTGGAACAGGGTGGATGCTCAATAATTACTTGGTAAGTCAATTTGCTGAACCAATGATATCAGGCTCTATGATATCCTTTGGAAGAGAGAGTAGGGAGCTATTGCTTAAACTTTAAATAGATAGTTTTAATTTCATAAATGGAAAAACAGTCTAGGGAAAAGAAGAGACTTACTAGAGGTTTCCACAAATAATGGCAAAAAGTAAAATAGATCCGAGACTGGGACCCTAGTTTTTATGGTCTACCCAAATACCCCTAAAGAGTCATTTTGCCCTCTTTTCTGCCCTTTACCTCTATGGTATGCTTCTTGACTCCTTATGCTCCAAATGAATGCTCCTAAGGAAATGCCACACAAGATTCTGCTGGTCTCAACAAAATACAAGACATTTAGAGAATTTTGAAGCCTGGTGCGGTGGCACATGCCTGTAATCCCAGTACTTGGGAGACTGAGACAGGGGATCAAAGGTTCAAAGCCAGCACAGGGTAATTTAGCGAGATCCTGTCTCAAAATTTAAAAATGGGGAGGGGCTGGAGATGTTGCTCAATGGTAGAATGCCCCTGGGTTCAATCCCCAGTACCACAAAATAAATAAATATATAAATATACAAATAAGTAAATAGTTTTGAAGTGTTTCTAGACTATAACCTGGGAACAGAGGTCAAGAAGCAGGGCAATGTTTATGACCTCCAAATGGGGGTGACTATATTGCTATTTCCATAAGATTCATTCAGTTGCAATAAAGTATTCTCTTAAGGACAAGAGCCTTCAAGGAAAGGATAGGTAGCTGCAGCTATTCTAATAAGAACCTCCTTGACACAAATGCTTCTACTCCAGGGCCACACAAACCAGAAGAAGCTCAGGAGTCTTCTACAGACAAATCACTATTAAGAACTTCAGGCTGGGCACAGTGATGCACGCCTGTAATCCCAGTACTCAGGAGGTTGAGACAGGAGGATTGCAGATTCAAGGCCAGTGCATGGTAACTTAGCGAGACCCTGTTTCAAAATAAAAAATAAAAAGTGCTGGGGGTGTAGCTCATAGGTAGAATGACACTGGGTTCAATCCCCAGTTCAAAAAAAAAAAAAAAAAAGAAACTTCAGGCAATAACAGAGGCACCACCTGAGAGATCCTGGTGGCCCTAATTCTGCTTCCCTTTCCTTGGATGGCTATTACCTGCCTTCTCAGGAACCCCAAGAACCAACTCACTGCTTCCTTCTCCTGATTTATTTGAACCACACTCCCTTTTGGTTCTTGACTAGAAGCTTAGAACTGAAAGGACAATCTAGTTTGACAAGCAAGATTGGCTGGATAGAGAAACCATCAAGGAAGGTTCTAAACCAGCCCAAAGTCCTTCTTCAAGTTCATGGGACAAACTTCTCTCCAGGCTTTTCTGGCTCCCAGATAATCCAGTGGTGGCATCAGGCTAGGGAAAAAAGATCTGCAGTCTCTCTCTCCTTAGTTTAGTACTGTACACTTCTGTAAAGCTTCTCTGTTTTGGCTTCTGGAACTAAGTAGTCACAAAAGGGGGGGCAAAGATACCTATTTCCAGCTAGGTGGCCACTAGTGATTGTCTCTACCATCCCCCAAAAGGTGTGGTGCAGAGGTGATCATGTGTCATCTTTGCTACTGTAATGGGTAGGTTATTAGCCTAGGAAACCACAAAATGCATCTGTCAGCCAGGGGCTGACTGCCCCAAGGGTAGAACCTGTTCCTGGTCATCCTGCCTAACACGGGTAGTAGGGGAGAGACTTAAGGAGCCCCAGAGCTTCAGGACTTGGAGAGCTCAGCTCAGCTCCAGCAGAGCCAGAGAATAAGACACCCACATCTTCAGGTTCCTGGCCTGCCCTGCCTCCTTCCTGCTGGTTCAAGGGGGTAAAACCAACAGGGCCTGGGTGCGCTCTCCCTTCCCCCTCTGTAGATGAGCTGATTAGGCCTCTGCACCCTGTCTCCAGGTAGAAGCCAGTCAGGTAGCCCCCCAACAGTGGCCAGCGGGCAAGGTCTCCTTTAGGCCTGGCCTCCAAAAACCCGCTTCACCCTCCCCCTCCATTCCCTAGGCGCCGGCAGCGATGACATCATTCCTCCCTGACTCCGGGACCGCGGACAGGCGGCAGGATCCGCGCCCAGCAAAGACTCCAAGCACGTAGGCCTAAGATGACTGGGGCTCTTCCAAACCGGTGGGCAAAAGCCGCTTCAGCGCAGCCGCTCCTTCTCTCCCGTCGGTACCCGGGCGCTCTCATCTGCACCACTGATTTTCCATCTCGCCGCCGCGCACTCTCCTTCCGAGTTACGATCCCCCAGCCTGAACTGCCTGCGCTCCCCCCCCCCAGAAGAACGGAATTCCCAAGTCCTGTACCGACCCCTTACCCACACTGGTCCGTGGCCCGGGCCCAGTGTTCCTATCCTTATCCAGAGATCTGGCGGACAGGCCCCTCCTCTTCTAAAAGCCTATTCCAAATCTCTCTTAGCCTGACGGCTTCCCTAAACCCCTCCCCCTCCCTGAGCATCACAGGCCTCTAGGACCAAACGCCTTCCCACCTCCCATGCCAGCCCCCTGGGCCTACCGCCGGCGGTACCCCCTGTGACAGCTCCCTTGCCATCCCCCTCAATGGGCCTCCACTACCGGTGTGCACCATTGTGCCCCCTCCGTTCCATCCGACGGCGTTCGGCCTCCGCGGACGTTGCTCTCCACCCTTACAGGTCCCTTTGCTCTCGCCCCGCGTATTCTCCCACAGTTTTCTTCTCCTGCAAGTCTCCCTCCTCTGGCAAGGCGTTTACAGGGCTCTCTCTGCCCCATCCGGTGGCGCCCCCTCCGCACAATCTCCACGACCTGATTCCCTCCCTCCCCCTCAGGCGGCGCCCCCGCCTGGCCTGGCCTGCCCGCCCGCCCCCTCACCAGCGGCTGCATCTCCGAGTGCGCGGTGGGCACCTGGAACCGGTCGATCTCCTCCATCATGGTGCCGGCGAGTGAGCGGGCCAGGGGCCGGGCGCGGCCGGGGACGCCGACTGGACCGCTCGGGGCGGCGGCCCCAGGATCCCGGCGGGTGATGTAGACTAGGCCGCCCCGGCCGAGTAGGGCGGGCAGGCGGCCAGATGGATGGAGGGGTGGACGGAGTGCAAGAGGTTCGTGGGCGGGCTGAGGCCGGCGTGGCTCCGCGGGCTTGCCTAGCGATACCGCGGCTGTGGCCCGGCAGAGCTGCAGGTCTTGCCTCGCCTCCTCCTCCGCCGCCGCCTCCTGTCAGAAGCTCAGCCACTGCGGTGACTCGGCAACTCCACTTCCGGGTCCGGGACACCGCCCGGATCCTGCATTATTCATGAGGAGGCGGTGCGTGGGCGCTTCGGCCCCTCCCACACGCAGGAGTTCCGAATGCGCGCGGCAGCCCGACGCTACATTCCTGAGAGGGCGGGGTTTAGTGGAGCCGGAGGATCCCCGAGCGCCCCGCCTCGCTTCCTCCTCGTGCCGGGAGGGGGCGCCAGAGGCGCCTGCGCTTTGACTGCCGGTTGGTTGCTGGGTAACCGCGTCAGGGAGGAGCTGATTCTAGCCTACAAGGACGCGGGGACCCACAACGACAGCTGTCCCTAGAGTACCCCGGCAACTGGAAATTGAAGTTGAAGAGTCTGTATTTCCTGTGCGTGGTCAAGGAGACGGACAAACTTCTTGCCTCGGGCGAGGGAGAATTTAGTAGGCTTTCCAGGGGTTGAGGTGCTTCCTCCTTTTGCGGAGATGCCCCCGAAGCAGCCTCGTAAGCAGGTAATGCATATCCTGACCTGCCCTCTCCTGATGGTCTCTGACCTTCGCTGCCAACGACCACTGATCATACCTCTCCCACTGATCCTTAAACTTCTTTTCCCTGTTGACCCCTAACCTCCTCTCCCTGGCGACATCTGGCCTGTTCTCCACTGACCTCTTGTGTGTGTGTGTGTGTGTGTGTGTGTGTGTGTGTGTGTGTGTGTGTTACTGAGGATGGGACCCAGGGACCTTTTACCTCCGGGCTACACCCCCAGACCTATTTTATTTTTTATTTGGAAACAGGGTCTCACTAAGTTGCAGAGAGCCTCACTAAGTAGCTGAGGCTGATTTTGAACCTGCGATCCTCCTGTCTCAGCTTCCCAAGTACTGGGATTACAAGTGTGCGCCACCACACCCAGCTTCCACTGACCTCTGACTATTCCTATCCTCCTCTCCCATACTGTCCCTAACCTGATGGTTTTACTTCTCTCTCACCTGTCTTTCCCTCACCATTCCCCTTCACTCCACTCTCTCCACATGCACAACCCGATTAGCCATCCTCCTTAACCCTCCTACATCACTTTCACTGGCTCCTTCCTAGTTGCCCTCAAATTACTGTTCCAAAGCCATTATTTGTCTACCCCTCTGCAGTGTGCCCAGCTCTGGGCTAGTGGAGACACAGGCCTTGCCATTCTGAATCCCACAGAAGGGGTGCAAGGGAACAAGCAGGGAGAAAAGGAAACACTTTTTCCCATTCCTGCCCCCCCCACACCACCCTTCACACACATGTCTCTTCCCTGTGAGCCTCTGGTCCACTCCTGTAACTCATTCAACCATGTGAATATTATGTTCTTGTTCCCACCTGGCCAGATGTCATCCCTTCTCACAGGAAACCCAGGAATCACCCCTCCCTCTTAATCTACTGGGTACAAGTTCTACACTCTTCCCCAGAATCACCATGGGAGGTAAAGTAGTCCCCCAGCTTCTCCAGCAGCCCTCTGTGGTGTAAAGGACTGACTCAGTCCTTCAGGAGTCCCTCTTCCAAATTCTTTTTTTTTTTTTGGTACTGGGAATTGAACCCAGGGGCATTCTACCTCTGAGCTACACCCCAAACCCTATTTTTTATTCTTTATTTTGAAACAGGGTCTCACTAAGTTGCGGAGGGCCTCACTAAGTAGCTAAGGCTGGCTGTGAATCTGCAATCCTCCTGTCTCAGCCTCCCAAGTATTGGGATTACAAGCGTGTGCCACCATGCCTGGCTTCCAAATTCTTTATATTTTACCATTCTGGGGCTAATGTGCAGTTTCTAGCTCAGTAAAGCAGGATTTCTTTCTTTCTTTTTTTTTTTTTTTGCAGTACTGGGGATCAAACCCAGGGGCATTCTACCTCCGAGTTACACCCCAGCCCTATTTTTTTATTCTTTATTTTGAGACAGGGTCTCACTAAGTTGCGAAGGCCTCACTAAGTAGCTGAGGCTGGCTGTGCACCTAGATCCTCTGGTCTCAGCCTCCCTAGTACTGGGATTACAAGTGTGCGCCACCATGCCCGGCTAGGATTTCTATTAAAATATTCTGAATTTACCACTCTCAGGCCCAGGTTTTTGAGGTATGGAGAGTAAATCTGTGTCCATGCTATTAATGATTCTACACATTTTGGTCTGGTCTTCTCTATATTAACCTTGACTCCTCTGCTTCTTTTACCTGACCTTCTGTAGCAGATGGCCCCATCTTTCTTAGATTCTGTAGCCATAGGAAGGTGACTATTTCTGTATGGTCATGCCCTGCTTTTATGTTGAGGTTGAGCTGTGGTTTTTTTTCTTTCTGTTTTTGTACTGGGGATTGAACCCTGAGGCATTGTACCTCCAAGCTACAGCCTCAGTCCATTTTATTTTTTGTTTTGAAACAGGGTCTTGCTAGGTTGCTAAGGTTGGTCTTGAACCTGCGATCCTCCTGTCTCAGTCTCTCAAGTGCTGGGATCACAAGCATGCACCACCGCACTTGACTAAGGTTGAGCTGTGTTTCGAAGCTCATGTACTATGCTTTGGCCAGCTGACCCCTAAATTATAGGTGGTTTGTTTTTAACTTGACATAATTGAGATCAGTTCCATACAATAAAAATGGACCACTTTAGTTGTACATGTTTCAAGTTTCAATGCTTCCTCTATGAGCTGGGCATGGTGGCACATGCTTGTAATCCCAGTACTTGGGAGGCTGAGACAGGAGGATCGCAGGTTCAGGACCACCTCAGCAAGTAGTGAGACTCTCATCAACCTATTTCAAAACAAAAATAAAAATGACTGGGGGTATAGCTCAGACATAGAATGCCCCTGGATTCAACCCCCAGTACCACACACATAAAAAAAGAATATTGCCTTTGTTCCAAGAAGTTCCCTGTGCCTCATCTCAGTCAGTTCTCCCTACTCCTCAGCCCTAGGTAACTTTGATCTGTTTTCTTTTACCAAGATTAATCTTTTCTAGACAAGTTTGGGGATGAGTTTCTCCAGTCCATTAGGGGAGACTTTGGGGTTACATTGAGAGTACAGAGAAGTGACAGCATATAAGAAGGAAAGAAACCTGGATCAATGGGCCTGTACACATCAGCACTGTCCCCTGGTAGAAGGATTATTTTAGTACAATATAAGTATTGGTGTGTACGGTGTAAGAAAAGGCTGGGTTGTGCTAGGTTGTATTTATCACCATCTCATTTCAGTGAAACCCAATTTATGTCAGTGCAAAGAGGGTATGTGAACAACCTAAAGATGTTTGAGAAGTTGTCCCTGTCTCCTGGGAATTCAGTGCAATGGGGGAGATAGAACACAGACATACAAAGATAAGGGAGAATGGGATCCCTGGGGCTGCAAGGGAGAGGAACATGCAGGATGGAGCAGCAGAAAGGCTGTAGAGCTTGGAGGCTAGTAGAGCTTGGAGGCAGGTAGGGCTTGGATGCCTGCAGTGGTGAGGGAAGATCAGGATTTGGGTTGTTAGGAGACAGAGAGGAGTTTAAATTCTATTTGTTCCCATGACTTCATTGATCAGACCTTTTAGTAGCTCCCTGTTACTCTCAGGATGAAGTCCCAGATGTCTAGTTTGTTTGGTAAGGACTACAAGGTCCTGCCGATCTGGCCATTGCTACTCATCCTACTTCAGACCTCACCATTGCTCTATGAAAATTCTACAATCCCAGCACACTGAACTGCCCTCCCTTCTTGCAAAGTGATATCTACCTTCTCTTTGTCCTCTATCCAAGTCTTTGAAACTGCTGTTTCTACTGCCTTCCTGGTATAATCTTTTCTGTCTGCTGCCACTGTCTCTACTCCACCCTGTCCCAAATCTCCCCTTCATCTCCTCTTCATCCTTCAGGTCTCAACTTGGATTTTATATTCTCCTACAAGGGATTAAGTCTATTTTATGGAGGCAGTATAGGGTGATATTCCCACTACACTATAAACTCTGTTATGTCAAGGGTCAAGTCTAACTTCTTGTACATTGTTGATTCCCCTGTACATAGCACAATGCCTGGAATATATTAAATTCTGAGAAAAATGAGTTGAATATGAATTCTGAATACATGAGCTATTCTTTGGAAATTTTCATCTGAGTGTGTTTGAAGGATAGGAAGAAGTGAGCCTGGGATGGGAAGTGATAATAAGGGGGAGCCTAGTTGGAAGTGATAACAAAGAAATGCACTGTATGAGCACATTTTTCAGTGTTCATTTTTATCTGCTTTGGCAGTAGGGCTATGAATGATTCAGTGTGTGTGTGTGTGTGTGTGTGTGTGTATGTGTGTGTGTGTAACTGGGGATTGAACCCAGGGACATTGTACCTCTGAGCTACACCCCCAGCCCTATTTTATTTTTTTATTTTGAAACAGAGTCTCGTTAAGTTGCTGAGGGCCTCACTAAATTCCTGAGACTGGCCTTGAACCTGTGATTCTCCTGTTTCAGGCTCCCAAGTACTGGGATTACAGACATGTGCCACCATGCCCAGCATGAATGATTCAAATTTGAACTATGTGTTTCTATGGCTTAAGAGCTGGGCATTGGACACTAAGAGATTAAAAAATACTCATGATATAAATATTCATTTTCATTCAATAATTTTTATGGAGTATCCACTCTGTGTCAGGTATTGTTCTAGGTATTCATGATATAGTAAGAAATAAATAAAAATCCCGGCTTACAGTGTGTGGTGGTGCATGCCTGTAATGCTAGTACTTACTTAGGAGGCTGAGGCAGGAAGATTGCAAGTTTGAGGCCAGCAAGACCCTGTCACAAAATAAAAAATAAAAAAGGGTTAAGGATGTAGCTCAGTGGTAAAGTGCTTGCCTAGCATGCATGAGGCCCTGCATTTAGTCCCCAGTACTGCCCCCCCCAAAAAAAAATCCCTGCTCTCACGGAGCTTACCTTTCAGTTGGAAGTAACTGTCAATAAATAAATAAATAAATAAATAAATAAAATATATCATATACCAGATGGTGATAGGTGCCAAGGATAAAAATAAATCAGGAAAGTGTAGTAGGAAGTTCAAGGAACCAGAGATAATAATTTAAATAGGGCAGTAAGGAAAGTCCTCACAGAGATGATATTTGAACAAAAGGGAATGAGTTGGGTACGTGCTCTCTGGGGTGGGGGGAGCATTCCAGACAGAAAGTGTAAAGTTCCTGAGGTTGGAGCCTGCTCCATGTGCTCTGAACTAGCAGGAAAGAAGGGGGAAAGTGGCAGGAGATAAGGTCAGATTAACCCTCTACCCCAAAGGGTTAATCAAATAACCCATGGCATATTCAATTGGTCATGATGAAGCTCCATGAATCATAATTTGTAATTAAAATGCATGAATGTCAGGCACCATAAACCATGACCAGCTCAAAACATCACTGGTAATGCCCCAATAACAAAGTGTCCTTCCTGAAAATTGTGAGAATGCCAACTGGCTGCATATGTGCATGTGCAGGAGGAGCTTTGCAGCGTTGCCAAACATTGCCTGGCAGCCAGACTTCTTAGTAGAAAACCGAATTAGAGTCTTCTGTGAACTCCAGTTAAAAGCTAATTTTAGTTTATGACTAACAAATTTTAGTACCCCTTTATAACTCAGTTGGTTGCCATAAAAAAAATCAAAGTCTGGAATTTTGCATCATTCATCTATAAAAAAACAAAGAAAAAAACTTGCATTTTGAATCATTTTGTGGTCTCCCAAGAGTCCCCTCTGGGACAAAACTTTTTAGAATATTGATCTAGATGAAGAGTTACTAGGGGTGCCAGGCGTGGTGGCGCACGCTTATAATCCCAGTACTTTGGGAGGCTGAGACCGGAGGATCTGGGTTCGCAGCCAGCCTCAGCGCTCTCTCTCTCTCTCTCTCTCTCTCTCTCTCTCCCTGTCTCTCTCTCTCACTCTCTACCTAGTGAAGCCCTCTGCAACTTCGTGAGACCCGGTTTCAAAATAAAGTACAAAAAAATAGGGCCGGGGGTGTAGTGCGGAGGTAGAACGCCCCTGGGTTCAATCCCCGGTACCGCAAAAAAAAAAGAGTTACTAGGGTAGGGGTGAGGGGCAGGATTGGGTGCAAGGTCAAGAGTCTTGGATGATTCAGAAATTTTGAATCTCATGATGGGGCCTGGGATCCATAGAAGAAAGAATAGGTGAATCTAGGAGAATCTAGGGGAAGTTGACGTGTTTCTATATGTCTAAAGTGAGATGTCCTCACTTTACCTCAGTGTGACTCTTCACCTCAGTATCATCCTTCCACCTGTCTTCCTCAAGCCCTAGCTAGGCTCTTTTTTTAACCTCTTAAATATCTCTCAGATTAAACCACTGCCACCTACCTGGTTCAACCTACACAATCCTCTGTCACCCAGAGTGCTATAAAGGCCTTGTAATTGGTCTTCCCTTCATCTGCTCATGCCCCTTCTCCACACTGCATCAAGAATGATCTTTAGCTGGGCGTGGTGGCACACACCTATAATACCAGTACTGAAGGATGAGACAGGAAGATTGCAGGTTCAAGACATGCCCCAGCAACTTAGTGAGACTCTCAGCAACCTAGCGAGCCCCTGTTTCAGAAAAGACAAAAATTTAAAAAATGACTGGAGGGTATAACTTGGAGGTAGACTACCTCTGGGTTCAATCCCCAGTTCCACCAAAAAAAGTTATATTTTCAAACTGCCAATCTGAACCCTTTAGGACTTTCCATTGTTCTTAGGAGAGGGTCCAAATTTTTAGATAATGCTTCAGGGGTCTACAAGGGCTGAGGCCCTGCCTGGGTCTCTAAATCTTAACTTGTACCACCCTTTCTCCATTACTACTGTACTTCAGTTCTATGTGCTGTCACCTCTTTCTGGAACACTCTTTTTTTTTTTTTGGCGGTACCGGGGATTGGACGCAGGGGCGTTCTACCTCCACGCTACGCCCCCGGCCCTGTTTTTTATACTTTATTTTGAAACCGGGTCTCACAAAGTTGCGGAGGGCCTCACTAGGTAGAGAGAGAGAGACAGGGAGAGAGAGAGAGAGCTGAGGCTGGCCGCGAACCCGGATCCTCCGGTCTCTGCCTCCCAAAGTACTGGGATTACAAGCGTGAGCCACCTCGCCCGGCTATCTGGAACACTCTTCACAGCCTCCCTCACACATTTATTCACCCCTAAGATTCCAAACATTAGTCCCCACAACCAGTTCCAGTGCTGCTTACCCTGTTATTGAAGATAGGATTGAAGTTCCTCTGTTATATATAGTCTCATTGCTTTGTTCCTTTCATCCTGATCATGCATCATGGTTTGTAATTATTCACCTATTTGTGTAATTATTTGATATTGCATGTCTCTTTCATTACATTGTGAGATCCATGACAGCAGGGCCTGTGGATGTTTTTGCTTACGTCTGTATTCTCAGCTCCTAACACAGTGGCCTTCATGTAAGAAATTCTGAATGAATGAGTGCTTATTGAAGGAATGATGGAATGTGGTGGGGGGGTGGCTAGGGTGCTGCTATGGAAGCATGTGGTAGGGTATCCTAACACTGATTCTGGGGAAACCAGGGAAAACTTCTAAGAGGAATATCAGCATTTAAAGTTTGGATAGAGGAAGAAGAGTCCAAAATGGAGAATAAGAAGAAGCAACCAGGGAAATAAGAAGACAACAAGGAACAATAGTGTCCCAGAAACCAAAGGAAGAGTGAATGGTCAGCCATGTTGCATGCTGCTAAAGTGTCAGTGAAGATATGCACCAAGACATGGCCACTAGATGTAATAATTAGGAAGTCACTAGGCCCCTTGGAAATAATAACTTCAGAAATGAAATCTAAACTGGGCATGGTGGCACATGCTTGTAATCCCAATACTTGGGAGGATGAGACAGAAGGATTGCAGGTTTGAGGCCTCAGCAGCTTAGCAAGGCCCTCATCAACTTAGTGAGACCCTGCTTCAAAATAAAAAATCAAATAGGGCTGGCGCTATAGCCCAGAGGTGGAATATCCTTGGGTTCCATCCCCAGAACTGCCCCCCCACACACACAGGAAAGTGAAAGCTAGACTGAATTGAACTTCACAGTAAAGACCATATGGGCAAAGATTTTTTTTTAAGATGAAAGTAAGACTTGAATATATTAAATGTGAGGGGGAAGGATCTGGAAGGAGAGAGAAGTTGAAGATAAAGGGGAAAGATTAAATAATAACTAGAACCAACTCTCTGAGGAGGTGGGAATGGATCAGTTGTGGACAGGAAGAACACTTTGAAACAGGAGAGGAGAAAGGATGGATGCAGACGATGATAATTTTGAGGTTTAGTTGCAGGAAGTTGAGAGAGTTTTCTCTTCTCTTCTCCTAGTAGTGTTATAGAATTCCTTCTGGAAGTGATAACTAGAAAACAAATTTTGCCAATGACTGTTGCATTTTGTTATGATTACAGTCATGCTATTTTCAGAGTTATGGTCTGAGGTTTGTCATGCACAATTATCAGATTACAAAACAGCTGTGAGCATGTGAGGCCAGAACTTGGTCTACTCCCTCATGCACTGTGGAGCCTAGCACATTGTTAGTACTTGTTACATGCCAGGTACTCGAATAATAATGGCAGAGGGCTCTTGTGCTTATCGCTGGGCTTTGCAGCCTGCAAGCTGATGCTAAAGAGTAATGCTGATTCTCTGTCTCCAGCTGTGAGTAAGCCACATGAAATTGTCTTCTGTCAGTTAGGAATTTGTATGGCATGTTCAATCTTCCCAGTTACTGAGTACTAACAGAGTTGTATGGAAGAAGCAAACGACACAGCTGTTGATCAAACTTTAGTTTCACTGCTTTGAATGTCACAATACTGGAGTTGCTGGATTCTAGTTTGTATGATGGGTTTATGTCCTCCATTTATCTTACCTCCTAGATTTGAGAATGCTGGGAGTGGGAACCAACTCAGCCTTGATTTTTCTTTAGCTCTCATCTTAGGACTTGCTGAATAAATACTGGATGAAGGCCAGGCACACTGGTGCACACCTGTAATCCCAGTACTTGGGAGGCTGAGACAGGTGGATTGCAGGTTTGAGGCCAGACTCAGCAACTTAGTAAGACCCTGTTTCAAAATAAAATATAAGAAGGGTTGGAGGTGTAGCTCAGGGGTAGAATGCCCCTGGGTTCCATCCCCAGGACCAAAAATAATAAATAAATAGATAAGTAAATACTGGCTGAATGATTAATGACTAAGTGAATTAGCTGCTAAGTGACTGAATAGATGATGAGAAGGCATGCACTGCACTACCCTGAGCACTAACTCTTCATTCTTGGCTTGCAGAAGAAGTTCATGCCTCCTTCATCATCATAAAAGCAGCCTCATCCTGTTTATTATATAGGGAATCTATCCCTGCTGTTAAACTTATTTTCCTACTTTTATTTTCACTTCACACCCATTTCCTTATTTACTTATTACTGTAATGTGTCATATATTCAGCCTCAAATTTTGTTTGGGGACAAAATTTGGAGTACAAATGGATAAAAATAATCTGCAGAACCTTGGATAGATACCTGTTTCTATGCTTCTGCATTTATCTTTGTTAATTATTTAATTCCCTCTACCCCAATGCCCAAGTCTCCTCCAGTTTTCCTGTCCTTTATGGGCTGGCAAACTCTCAGGCCTAGATGTTCTTCAAATTACAATAGGGTTATATCCAGATAAACTCATTGTAAGTTGAAAATATTGCAAGTCAAAGATTCATTTAATACACCTAGCCTACCAAACATCGTAGATTAATAACACAGCACATGGTAGAGTATCAGTTGTTCACTCGGGATCACAGGCTAATTGAGAGCTATGGCTGGCTCCCGCTGCCCAGCATTTCCAGAGAGTATGATACCACATATTGCTAGGAGAAGATCAAAATTCAATGCTTGGTTTCTGCTGAATACATATCATATTCACACTATTATAAAGTCAAAAAAATCATAAGTTGAAACACAAGTCAGGACTGTCTATACTTTAGAGAAGATCTTTAAGTTGCAAAGAACTGAGGCTCACTCAAGTTCCCTCAAATAAAGAAGAGTGGGAGAAGGGGGAAAGTGTTTATGTGGGGGGTTGAAGATTGGTTTTATAAATTTATAGTAGCCTAGAATTGGAATTGGGTAACTATTCATCGTGAAACAGGTTTAGGAACTGTTACAGTCAGCATTCTTGCAGCTATAATCTAAAAGATTGACCACATAACTTAGAGGAAAGAAAATTTATTTTCTTATGGTTTCAGGTTCAGTCTATGTGAGGCCAGGGATGACAGATCTCAGGGCATGGCAGTGGGAGGTGGAGAGAGGGAGAGCACATGGCCTGTGCTCCTTACATCATGGAGGCCAGAAGCAAGAGAGAGATCAGGGGGAGGAGGAACCAAATATAATCCTCAAGGCCACACCCCCAGGGATCCACCTCCAGCCACACCCTACCAGCCTACTGGGTACCACCCAGTAAATCCAATACAATGAATTTATCCACTGCTGGGATTACAACCCTCAAGACTCAATTGTATCAATTATAAACACCAATTTATGAGCTCTTCAAGGGGCCATTCTATATCTAACCATAACAGGAACCAACAACATATCTCTCATGACCTCTCTACTTCTCATAGCAACTATGTTTTATTCCTTATTCTCATCTCCCAACCAGCCAGCTTCCCCATGGTCTCTGCTCCCTCATAACTCTAGTGTGTTTCCAGCTCATCATGGCTGTTTTGGCCTCTCTCTACCGCACCAGCATTTTCATCAATGTCTGCATCCAACTACCAGTTCTTTCTGTAGTCCTGGTTCAGACTCTTAGAAAGGGAACCTGATGGACCCTAGTTCATCTTTTTATGATAGGCTGTGTCAACAAGGGACAAGATTCTAAGGCTCTCTGGGCAGTCAAAGCCGTGAGCAGGGCAGTTTACCTTAGGAGGAGGTACTCTCTTTCCTTGGCTCCTCCACTGCAAAATATAACTTTCTTTACTCCAAAATAACTTCTCTATTGTTTCCAGTAAATCTCTTTCTCATGAATTGTGCAAAAGGGGCCTCACATTTCTTTGAGTCCAATACCTTCATTTAGGGCTGATTTTTTTTGTGTGTGGTACTGGGGATTCAACCCAGGGGCATTTTACCTTTGAGCTACACCCCCAGCCCTACTTTATTTTTTATTTTGAAACAGGGTCTTGCTAAGTTGCTGAAGGCCTCATTAAGTTGCTGAGGCTAGCCATGAACCTGTGGTCCTCCTATCTCAGCCTCCCAGGTACTAGGATTACAGGTATGTGCCACCATGCCCAGTTCAGAGCTGATATTTACATTACAAAAGTTTCTGTCCTTTACAAAAGCTTTTACTGTAGGGTTTTATTTATTTTATTTATTTATTTATTTTTGAGGTACCGGGGATTGAACCCAGGGGTGTTCTACCTCCGAGCTACACCCCCGGCCCTATTTTTTATACTTTATTTTGAAACCAGGTCTCACAAAGTTGCAGAGGGCCTCACTAAGTAGAGAGAGAGAGAGAGACATGGAGAGAGAGAGAGAGAGAGAGAGAGAGCTGAGGCTGGCTGCGAACCTGGATCCTCTGTCTCCACCTCCTAAAGTACTGGGATTACAAGCATGCGCCACCACGCCCGGCCCACTGTAGGGTTTTAAAATAGCACATTCCTGCAATGAATTCTAAAATACAGTATACTTTACATATAACTATTAATGATATTGATAATAGGGGACTTATATTCTGGCCATGATGAAGTAATTAATACTGGACTTGCTTTCCCACTATAAACAACTACACGTGTGGACACAATATAAGAGACAGTTGTTTTAGGCATTGGCCAGTAGATAACACAGAACAGTGATTCCTGAGGGGAAGAAAACACCCAACACTGGTGACACATTCACTCTTGCTCTCTGCCTAGGAACAATTTCTTGATCGTGGCTCAGGGAGATAGATCCAGAAGACAGCATGATAGTATCAGTGAGATAACCCAGATGTTAGGAAAAAACAGGCAAAGACTTATAAACCCCTGTTATAAATATACTTACAGACTTAAAGAAAATATTGTCTTAATGGATTTATAGGTGGGGGAATCTAAGCAGAAATACAGAAACAATAGAAAAAGATAGTATCAGAAGTGAAGAATACATTGTATGGGCCTAATAGCTGAATGTGAAGATGTATCCATGGAAATTACCCAATTTGAAGAATAGAGAGAAACAAGATTTTTAAAAGGGGAGCCATAGTGATCTGTAGGAATATATCATTGTATTGGTCAGGGTTCACTAGATTAACAGAATTCACAGAATGAGTATATGAAAAAGGGATTTATTAGATCAGCTCACAATGTAGTCCTGAGTTTCGACTGCACGTGAAGAATCAGAGGAATCAGTAGCTGGTCGGGTGGTCTAAGAGCTGGAGCCTTAGGATTGAAGCAACCACCAATTCAGTCCAGTCCAAGATGTGAAGATAAGGAAGCTCTTCGGAGAAACGATGGTGAAGTTTCAGTTCAAAGGCTGGAGGCTGATGATCTCAGACGAGAGCAGAAGATCAAGAGGCTCTTCAAGGAAACGGCAAAGTTGGAGACCGACGATCTCAGACGAGAGCAGATGCGCTTTCTTCAGGAAGAGTCGCGGCTACCTCTACGCGGCTTTCTCCTTCTTTTATCTAAGTCCTGCACCTATCAGAACTCTGCTACCCACATTTAGGGCAGAACTTCCGGTTCAATCTGCTGTTATACAACCAAAGTCACATGATCTTAGGTGGGTCAAGTTGACAAACCAGACCAACTATCACAATCATGTATGTATTTGGAACATGTATGTAATTGGAATACCAGAAGGAAAAAGAGAGGAGGAAAAATAATTGAATAAATAGTGATCAAAAATTTTCCATCTTGAGCCGGGCATGGTGGCACATGCTTGTAATCCCAGAGACAGGAGGATTGCAGGTTCAAGGCCAGCCTTGGCAACTTAGAAAGACCCTGTTTTTTTTTTTAACTTTTTATGTTCATTTATTGGTGCATTGTAAATTATAATTATACATTTTGATATATGTCAGGGTATGAACATCATACATGTACACATTGCACATTTAGCCCTCCCTCCAATCCCACCCTATTCCCTCCCCCTTCCCTCCCTTTCATGCTCCAGATAGTGATTGAGTCTTATAG
>PVJS01026419.1:0-15947 GCA_004027185.1 Glis glis
AAAAAAAAAAAAAAAAAAAAAAAGAGTACCATTAAATGAGAGAGAATGTACTTAAAGCACTCCACCAAGGCCTGGCATTCAGGCTTGTCCCTTCACATCCCAGCTGTGAGGAAGGTCTGGAGATCATGTCACTGCCCCCTCTACTTGTGCCCAAAAAACAGCTTCAAGGCCTTTGACACCAGAGAAGCCCAAGGGCCTCTGCACATGGGATGCTGTGTTAGCCCGGGCAGTACGGGCTGGGCGGCTGCTGGAACCATTGGTGCTGGGCATGGTGGCAGGACACTGAAGGTGGCTGCTGGACTCTGGAGGCCTTGGGTGTGGGTCTTGCTCTGGAAGAGTGATCTCCCTACAGCTAAGGGAGCCCAGGCTTGCCGCCCACCTGCTGTGCCCTGGTGGCTCCCGCGTCCAGCAGGAGCAGACCAGCCTGAGGAGGAGGTCTCTACAGGGGCAGCGAGCCTGGCATGCCCAGCCCCCACCCCAGAGAGGCTGAGCGCCAGGCTGGGAGCCTGCTGCACGTTGCCGTGGCAACCCAGGCTCTGGGCTTTCCTGATTTGGATTCTGGTGCATTTGTTTTTCAGCCTTTCCCAATGCACCAGAGGCAGGCTCCTGCTGGCTCAGCCGGCCCTCCCCTTGGCTAGGGGGTGGGGCTGGAGGTCTGAGGCAGGCCCCTTCTTGCTCCTCTCTAGGTCTAGCTTGTAGAAATCGCAGCTTCACGGAGCTGCGGGGAAACTGAGGCCCAGAGAAATGTGGGGTATGTGAGTGGCCTTGTTTGTCCCTCTCGCTCTTCTCTGCCACTCTCTCACCCACCTCATGCCATTGCTCCCAGGAAGTGTGGAGAAGAGCTGTGCCTGTGCGAGCCCTCCCCGGGGAGCAGGGGAAGCAGGCCCAGCCCGACCCTGGGGAGGGCGTTTCCCTAGGCGGGACACCTCTGGTTTGGGCACAGTGGGCATCAGACCTGCAGTCTGTGCTATTGGTACCACTGCCTTTCAGCCTTTCAGCCTTTCAGCCTCTAGAACCTCTCACAGCCTGGGAGGAGTATTTGCAGAGGAAGAAGTGAGGGCTGAGATCACACAGCTTGCACCGCCATTGTCGAAGGCCTCCTGCGGCTGGGCGGGGGGGGGGGGGGGGGGGGTAAGAAAGGCCATGCTGGGGCCTGGCCAAGGCCAAGAGAGGAGACGCTTGTGGAGGTGGTATGAGCAGGCTCGGTGGCTGGATTGGAGAGGGGCAAGGTGGGGTTTGGGGTAAGAGGCCCCCCTGGCCCGTGGCATTGGGAGAGAGGAAGGCTTAGGCTACAGCTGAGGAGGAGCCTTGGCGTCCTCGGGTGAGCACTGAGCCGCACAGCAGAGGCCGGCCCTGAACAAGGGCTGTGGAGGGAGGCCGTGCGGTGCCCCTGGGGTGCTAGGAGGACCTTAAGGTCTCTGTAACCACCGGGGACTGAGCTGGGGTCCCCATGAAAGGAGTGCCGCTAGTAGAGGCCTGATTGAGGTCCGAGTCCCCTGGGCCCTCACATATGCTCACAAAATAGCACGAGCCTCTTGAGCGGGGGTGGCCCTGGAAGCCGAGGAGCCCCCATGGCCGGGCCTGTGGCACCCTCCCCCTCACCCCACACCTCAGCCAGAGCACTGGGGAGGGTGAAGGTCAGTCTGCAGCCTGCTTGGCCTTCCAGGGTTCCATCTGTGGCGGCTGTGGTCCCACCACCTGATTCGATTGTCATCTGTAGGTCCGTAAGCCACCATCATGTTACCAGTTATTGTTTGCTATAAATTTCCCTCAAACAGCAGCTAAAACCACAAACATCGCCTCAGTTTCCAAAGGTCAGGAATCCAGGAGCAACCCAGCTGGAAGCTGGATAGTTCTGATTCAGGGTCTTTTTTTTTTTTTTTTTTGCGGTACTGGGGATTGAGCCCAGGGGCATTCTACCTCTGAGCTACACCCCCAGCCCTATTTTTTATTCTTTATTTTGAAACAGGGTCTCACCCTTTGGGTGCTGTCCTGGGAACTGTGGCCAAGGATTGTGGCCGGGGTCTAAGTTAGGCAAGGAATGGTAATGGGGGCTGCAGCCACTGCTTCTTCCTGCTGGGGCCTGAAGACTTTACCTCCTACTCCGGTCACATGGTGGGGCCACAGGGCTCTTGGCCTCATGGCCAAACTAGACAGAGCTGGGGCTGGCCTCCACCTCCGATCGTTGGTGCCCTGTTCCTGTGCTGGGCTGAACTGGGCCCGCTGTGGAGGATAACAGGGTGGGGAGTGGGGTGCTGGGTGAAGGTCCCCCCATTCCTCTGCAGTCCTGGTTTTTATTAATTTGCTTCTTTATTCATTCTTGTATTCAAATTGTATTCATTGAGCATTAATATGTGTTAGAACTCTGGGGTCTGCGGTTAGTAGGTGACAGCTCCCAGCAGGGGGCAGGGTGGCGCTTAGTGTGACCTGTGCTGTGATGGAGTCAGGAGATCAGAGGAAGCCTGCCAGAGCTGGTGATAGCATGCTGGGACCCGAAGGATGCTTGAGGATCAGCCAGGTAAGGTCCGGAGCCCAAGAAGAGACAGGAGGCCTGAGGGGAGAGCGTGGTCTGTGAGGGGCCCACGGGAGTGTTGGGGGGGCGGCGGCCCAGGTGCAGCCGCAAGGACCAGCGGGACCATGACCTCCTGCGCCCTGCCGGAGCGGGGCACAGGAGAAAGGCCCAGTTAAAGTAGAAAAGGAAAAAGAGCGGAAGCCAATAAAACCAAAATGGAGAAAATTAATGAAATTAAGAGATAGTTCTTTGAAAAGGAAGACACAAATCACCAGTATCAGGGATGAAAGAGGATGTGACTATAGACTACAAGTTTTCAAAGGAAAAGTGAACATACTACAGATAACTCTACACATCTAAGTTGTAAAGCCAGTTTGGCAGTGTAGAATGATGGACCAATCCTTGGAAAGCATGTTTTTTCACGGTATTAGTGTTCTGTTGCTGCTGTAACAAGTCATCATGAGCCCAGTGTCTTAAAATACCCAAATGTATTTATAGTTCAGTAGGAGTCTGGCAAAAATGGAGGCATCACTGGCCTGCAGTCCTTTATAGGTTCTGGGTAGGGTCAGTTCCCCTGGAGTTTACACCTTCTAGAGGAAATTCCTTGCCTTGGAGACCGTATTCCAAAATCACCTTTCAAAAGCAAATCAAAGTCTCATACTGCATCACTCTGAACTGCTCCATTCCATCTTCCACTTTGTGTGTGCTGGGTTGAAACCCAGCGCTAGTGGATGTGCTACCACTGAGCCCTCCTACCCCCCATCTTCCAGTGTGTGTGTGGTGTGTGTGTGTGTGTGTGTGTGGAGAGAGAGAGAGAGAGAGAGAGAGAGAGAGAGAAGAGAGAGACTAGGGATTGAATCTAGGGGCCTTCTACCTCTGAGCTACACCCCCAGCCCTGTTTTATTTTTTGTTTTGAAACAGGGTCTCGCTAGGTTGCTGAGAGTCTCACTAAATTGCTGAGGCTGGTCTCAAACCTGCCATATTCCTGACTCAGCCTCCCAAGTACTGGGGTCACAGGCATGTGCTACCACACCCAGCTTGTACACATTTTTTTTGGTACTGGGGATTGAACACAGGGGCATTCTACCTCCGAGCTATACCACCAGCCCTTTTCATTTTGAAACAGGGTCTCACTAAGTTGCTGAGGGTCTGGCTAACTTGCTGAGGCTAGTCTCAAACCTGCGATACTCCTGTCTCTGCCTCCCAAGTACTGGGGTTATGGTGTGTGCTGCCACGAACTAACTGGTTTTACAGGGACTCCACTGCTGTCTGCAGCCCACCTTCTAGAACTTATACCAGCAAAGGTCCTTGCCCTCAGAATACAGCAGGAGTGGCAGGGAGTCACTGTCCAGATTGGAGTTTAAAAGAACACCGGCAGCTAGGTGTGGTGGTACACACCTGTAATCCCAGTACTTGGGAGGCTGAGACAGGAGGATCACTGGTTCAAGGACAGCCTCAGCAAGTAGTGAGACTCTCATCAACCTATTGAGTCCCTGTTTCAAAATAAAAAACTATAATAGGGCTGGGGGTGTAGCTCAGGGATAGAATGCCAGTAAAAACACACACACACACACACACACACACACACACACACACACACACACACTCTACTGGCTTGCATGCGGCTGCTGCTGTCTCAGGTCATTCACTACCTTGTGAGCAGCTCCACAGAAGGGCCTATGAGACGAGGAACCATGGCCTCTTCCAACATTGATATGAACTAGCTCAGAAGCAGATCCCACCACAGTCAAGCTTTCAGACACTGCAGTTCAGCTGAACATCAAGAGACCCTGAAGCCGGGTGTGGGCGTGGTGGCACATGCTTGCAACTTAGACCCTGTTTCAAAATCAAGAATAAAAAATAGGGCTGGGGGTGTAGCTCGGAGGTAGAATGCCCCTGGGGTCAATCCCCAGTACCGCAAAAAAAAAAAAAAGACCCTGAATCAGAACTATCCAGCTTCCAGCTGGGTTGCTCCTGGATTCCTGACCTTTGGAAACTGAGGCGATGTTTGTGGTTTTAGCTGCTGTTTGAGGGAAATTTATAGCAAACAGTAACTGGTAACATGATGGTGGCTTACGCCAGGTAATAGTAAACACAAGTAGTGACAAGAAGTGAGATCTCGCATACAATTAAACGTATAGAGTTTTGCCAGGTGTGGCGGCACACATCTGTAATCCCAGTACTTGGGAGGCTGAGTAGGAGGATAGCAGGTTCAAGGACAGCCTCAGCAAGTAGTGAGACTCTCATCAACCTAGCGAGACCCTGTTTCAAAAATAAATAAAATGGGGCTGGGAGTGCAGCTCGAAGGTAGAATGCCTCTGGGTTCAATCCCCAGTAGCATACACAAAAATTTTGCATTTTTAAATATTTGGCCAAAGAAATGAGGTGACTGGTAGTACCAGCTAGTGAGGTAACAAAACAGCAGGGAGAAGGGCTGTGAGCATGGAGGCAGAGACAGCAGTGCAGTCTGGACGGGTCAAGCTTAAGATATTAGGCATCCAAATGGAGCGTTTAGGAGGCAGCCAGATATAAAAGTTGAGTACCGGATCTTTATTTAAAGCCGAGTCTGGCCATGATCAGAAGAGCGAGCAGACAAGCGAAGGAAGACAAAGCCTTAGTGTGTCAAGAGACGCTTGTCAGGATTGTCCCCTGGGCCACTCTGGTCAGGTCAGTAAGATGGTGATGGAGAAAGAGCCAGTGTGTTCGGCAACGTGGACGGCAGTCACCTTGACAAGGGGGATGCTAGTGGTGCAGGCAAGCTGAGCTGACAGGAATGGCAGACAGAATGTAAGGAAGAAGGTGACAATGGCTCGAGCCAGCCCTTTAAGGAGCTCTGCCCAAGATGGGGATGCTTGCTGAGAAGGGACAGGGAGTGTTTTGATTTCCGAGGCAGCTATTTTCATGGCTGAATGCTGATGGGAATAATTCAGGAGAGTCAAGTGCACCTCCAACGTTTTGAATCTTGAAGATGTACATGTGGATTCCTGAGGTGGGGGTGCAGGCTGGGGCATTGGGCAGGACATGCATGGCCCTCCCCAGAGCCATGGGCACAGTCTCTGTCACTAGGCAACTATCCTGGGAGAAGAGGAGCACCGGGGAGGGCCCAGAGGACGGCAGATGCTATAGCAAATCCATGACTTCAAAGATGACTTTTTTAGCCTCTGAGACTTGGTGTCAAAGTGGACTTTATTGGAAAGTTAGTGTAAAAAACATTCAGATTCATAAAATTTAAATAAGACAGGAAAATTATACCTTGTAGCTATAGTAATCACAAATAAGGTAAAGTCTAAATTATTGCCTAAGCGAACAGTATTCTGTCAGGCTTCTGCTGCAGCCCAAGGCAGGAAACACTGCAATTATTACAAGTGAGACCAATGATAAATTTGCATTTGAAGTTGGGAAAAAAGCATGTTCTGATTATGGCATCACAACATCCTAGCCTGAAAAAAGCAACTTTATTAATGTCCTGCAGCAGAGTACATTAGTAATTGTAGCCATGTATTATAATTCTCATTTCATAAAGAGAGTAATCAGTTTTGTTCATGATACATTATGTTTTACTGTTTCATATGGTTTATCAATCTGAAGACTTTCCGGGACATTCCTTCTCCAGGGACTATTTCCTAAGATGCCCACGATGTTACCGGGACAGCCTGGGGAGCCCTGCTCCTGAGCAGAGGCTGCGTCGACTCCTCACAAGAGAGCGGCACCTCAGCCCGGTCAAGAGTGTTACTAACAAGTTGATGTGGATTCTCTTTGGTTATGGAATTATTATTTAAGCTTATAAAAATATAGCTAGAAATATGCTCTTGAATTCTAAAAGCATTTTTTGACCAACTTGAATGCAATTATGTCCTTGCAAAATTCACCACCTGTCTAGGTTCAAAATCTCCCTACTTCCCTGGAACCTAATATCAGTGTTTTCTACTCAGAAGTACATTTGCGTGAGGAACGGTGACTGGTCATTAGGCGCCCCGAGGCTGGGGACAGACTTAAATGCTGTCCATGGCTTTGAACTCGCTGAGGGCCTGCACAGGATTCACGTGCTTCTTCTGAGATGCCCGCTTAATCTTGGTCTGCGTCTCATCCTGTTTCTCTCTCTTCACCAAAGGCTTCTTCTCAGGCGCCTTCATCTTCCAAGACACGGCAGGAAGGTTGAGGGAAGCCATACCCTGAGACTTCTGGTATTTGGTGGAGGCCACGTAGGATGCCTTCACTGTCTGCACCACGGCATTCATCAAGTTCTTGGCTGCCTGGATCAGGGACATGGCGCTGTCCACCTAAAAGGCATAGATGGGGTGATGAGGAGCCTGGCAGCAGCCCCATTACTTAGGACTCTCAGTGGGTGCTCATATCCAAACACCCCAGAAACACCTGTGGTCCTTTGTCGAAGAAAAGTGGGTGATAACTACGAAAGGTGCATCCCCTTGCCCAGCCTCTGCGAGTGACGGAAGAACAGCCATCCCCATCACACGCAACACGAGTCTTCCCTTCTCCCCTGATTTGGAGAAATGCTCTCTAGAGATGGGCATTTATGGCACAGCAGATGAGCAAAAAGTGTATGTTCAACATAAAAAATTATTTCTCTAGTGGAGCTCAGTAAAACATCCTTTACCCTCACCAAGGGGAGAAGGGCCCAGAACTGTGACCTGATCACAGAAAAAAAGGAAGCGATATGACTCAGATACGTTGAGGGTAGAAGAGTTTTGAGAAAGCATCCTGTGTCTACTTTGCAATTTTTGAACAGGCTTATTAATTTCTTTCTGGGGGAAGAAAAGCAAGAAAGATAAAAAATGCTTTTTCCCAGTGAGTGGCCAGCAAAAGGAAAAGGCCAGCCCAGTAACGGCTCCAACTGTCATAGCCATGCCAAAAAGAGCCGCAGTTCACCTGGGAGATATGTAGTCTGTGGCCTCCAGGGACTGAGATGGAACTTGGAGTTTCTGCCCAGCATACTTTCCCCATTTGGGGCAGGCGAGGCATAGATGTGGACCACAGCAACTTTCATCTGAGACATGTCAACACTTACCCCGGAGACGACGAGCTCTCCACCGAGGTTCTGAACCTCAGCCTTGACCTTGCTGCAGATGTTGAGCTGGTGGCAGTACAGGGCGATGCGCTGCAGGTAGGCCAGCAGGTCCTGCTTGCAGGCCGAGTCCGGGCACTGAAGGGAGAACAAGCTTAGCAACAAGCAATCCAGGCCAGGCCCAGACAACGCCCCCACCCCCAGGGCTGTTTCTGAAAGGCTTAGTGTGGCACTAATACGTTTCCTCTCTTCTTGCTAGAGCAAAGGGCAAGAGATGAATTACCAGGGACAGTCATATCCTTAGACCACTCTGCCTGGGGATGGAGCCAGGTCACCTTGCCTGCAATACTTTCTGGGCCCTCCTCTCACAACTGTGGGGAAACCACCATTGCCAAGAATTCCAACTCGGACTTTTTAGCAGGGAGGAAGCTCATGGCCCTACAAGGTGAGAATAAGCCTTAGCACGAGCCTAAATGTCAGAATGTTTTGAGCCATATAAACTAACCCCCTAAGCAGTTCTCCTGCCCCAAAGCACTTTATCTGCTCAGTTATGCTACACCTGATGGCATCAGACATCACTGCAGGCAGATACAGAGGGTGAGTAAGTAAACCAAACAAGAAAAGAAGCACCCTTGGGGATGGTGAGGGTGGCCCCACCCAGAAGGCTTTACCAGAAGAAATAATCAGGGCACTCAAGGGTTTATAACAGACATTTTTTTCCAATGAGGCTGGGATGTAGTGCATGACAGCGTTGGTGACTATGTGGAGAGCGGAAAGAGGGACAGTGAGAGGCCAGGTGGTTGGAGGCAGGCATGTGGAAATCTGGATTGAGCTGTTAAATTTCAGACAGGAATACTGGATGGTGTCAAGATACATTTGGTCACTAGAAGCAACAAGGCTTCCTGCTCGGTTGTGTGAGGGGGGAGGGGCCAAGGATGACTTTAAAATCTCTAAGTAATGAGGGGCAGCTGTCACTCATCCTGCAGCCTTGATGAGGCCCTGAGTTTGGATATTCAGGGAAATATCATAACTGAAAAGAGCTGATAATGTCTTGGAGCATCCCAGGAAATGTGCTGTGACAGTTCTAGAAGGTAGGGAGCACAGTACCTATTAGTATGAGAATAAAGGGATAGGAGGAGTTGAGAACACACACTGCAGTGGACACAGAAGCCTGTCCCCAACAGGGCACGTTAGCTTTCCAAAAAACACTGGCCAAAGCTGGGCGTGGTGGCGCACGCTTGTAATCCTAGTACTTGGGAGGCTGAGATAGGAGGATCCGGGTTCGTGGCCAGCCTCAGCTACTTAGTGAGACCCTGTTTCCAAATAAAGAATAAAAAGTAGGGCTGGGGGTGTAGCTTGGAGGTGGAATGCCCCTGGGTTCAATCCCCGGAACCGCCAAAATATAAAATAAAATAAATAAAACAAAACACTGGCCAATATGGCTCTATTAGGTTTTGAACCTAGAGCCTTGTGCATGCTAGGCAAGCACTCTACCACTAAGCTATATCTTCAGCCCTTTTTATTTTGAAAAAGGGTCCGGGGCTTCTGATTCTTATAGGAAATAAACCTCGAGAGGAGGCTCTGACACGTGGTTTCAGTGTGTTAGGGTTGGCAGGAGCAGGTCCTGCTCAGAGCTGAAGAGAGTGGAGAGATGACAAGCCAACAGCAGAGTTGTTTTAGCTGTAAGCGAGGGAAGGTTTCTGGACAGACACGCCTGCTTCAGAGATGGGCTCTAATACAAACAGGGCCTAGCTCCTAATACTTGTCAAAGAAGAAACAGGAATCCAGAAATCTTTAGAAATTTATGCTGAGATCAATTGAGTAGGTTAGAAAAACTTTTAGATAATGCAAAGAGTGCTATGACCCAAAAAACGACCAATAGTCACCTCAGCAATGGGCTGCTTTGTGCTGTATGGAGCTTAGAGTTGCCTGAACAAGTGTGTCACTTACATGGTCTGCAATGGTTCGGCCAAGCTTATCCATCCTGGATCCTGCCTCAGCAATTTTCTTGGCAGCACTGATCACATCTGATGTATTTTTGAGTGGTCCTTTACCTCTGAAAAAAGAGAACAAGGATTACTGTCCATGACACCCCTGATGGTTACAGAGGAGTGCAGAACATAGGATGCCCACACAACAGCATGGTCTGGGAAGCAAGCTGCCCTGCGCGGCTCACCGGGTGAAGTCGGTCATCTCCATCATAATCATGCACATCTGCTTGGCCAGCACAATGATGTCGTTGCCACTGTCGTCCCATTTGGACACTTCGGCATCCAGCTTGCTCTTTTCTTCCTGGAAGCTGGCCACCTGTTCTGCAATCTTTGCTTTTTGCTCCTGGGGAAGCTGAGCCATGATCGCCTACGATCAGAAGCACAGAAAGCTTTTACATAAAGAGAATATGAAGTTCTCACAGTGCATTAGTGAAGAATATTTCCAGCAGGCAATCTATGACATAGGTAAGGTAATGCTTTAAAAGGTTTCACTTTGCCTGAAGGGCTATTTCTTCTGATTTTTTCACAGAAGTTTATGGCAGCCTGAATTCTCAACCCACTTTCTAGAACAAGTTTTAGTGTGGAGGAAAACTGTATGAGGGTAGAAGGCCAGCAAGGAAGCTTCACAATCACATCTGGGCAGGGACAGAACCTTCTTGACTTAATTATTTTTATGTTTCATCTTCGGCCTCCTCTGGTGGGGACAGGAGGGGATGGGGAATATATGGAGCCCTTTGCCTATGATCCCTGAATGGACATTTCCAAATTTTCAAAGTGGGTTCTGAATGTAAATTTTGGAGGAGGAGGACAGAGAAGAACTTGCTGAGGAACATACAGTCTAGCTACTTGTCAGGCACTTAAACCATATTAAAGCAGCACTTGGAGGCCTGCCCTGCCCGGGCTGTGCCCCTCAGTCTCCTGAAGTGCTCGTGCCCAAGCAGGGCCACGCTCACTGTTCAAGATAGATTTCCAAGGGGTAAAAAAATAGACTCCTCAGAAATATTTCTTGGCACCTTTCCAAAATCATAAATGCTATTGACTGTAGTTAATGACTCAAATGTATGCAATGGCTCTGACTGGTTTTCTTGAATGTACTACTGTTTTTTTTAAATCCATGAAAATAGTTCACACCCATGGTTTCAGCGAGATTGTGCAAAGTCAACAATCTTTTTCAAATCTTACAATCCTATTAACAAATGCTGCACTGACTAGATCCTAGGCCTTTCCTGACACAGGGCTTTAGTATAAGCCAGAGTCCTGGGGTAGCGCTGAGGCGGCCCACATTCCTATCTTGCTCCCCACTGGTGCCATGACTTAGGTTAACTTCAGCCCTGCTGCCAGGTGAAGAGCACAGCGGTGCCCTGAACACTGAGCATTTTCCTGAAGAGAAGAGGCATGCCTGGGAGGGACGGGGAGGCCTGCAGAACAAGTCACAGTGCCCCGGGAGCACTTCTTACCCGGGCGCTCTGGCCAGCTATCAGCTGATCGTCTTCTGTCTGGACACTTGTCCTACTTCTGACATCAAAATCTTCTGTCTCGAAGTCAGAGTCATCCAATTCCTCAGGGGTCTGCCATAAGAAAGGAACCATGAGTCAGACACAGCCCTGGGCCTCCAGCCACTCGGAGCTGGGCCCAAAGCAGGGAGGCCCAGAACCCCGGGATTTAAGGTTCCAAACACTTGCAGGCAGTTAAAAATTACTCATTTGGGTATGGGCCCCGTATCAGCTCTTCCTAAAGAAGACTTCCTTCAGAGTGCAGGGCTCAGTTTGACCACTGAGTGAAGGTTCTTTCTTTGTATGACATATAACCTTTATTTTTGTAGACCGGGTCTCACTAGGTTGTCCAGACTGGTCTTGAACTCCTGGGCTCCAGAAATTCTCTCATCTTAGCCTCGCAAGTAGCTGGGACTACAGACACATCACAACCAGCTAGTTTTCACTTTTTTTTTTTTTTTTTTTTTTTGCGGTACTGGGGATTGAACCCAGGGGCATTCTACCTCCAAGCTACACCCCCAGCCCTATTTTTTATCCTTTTATTTTGAAACAGGGTCTCACTAAGTAGCTGAGGCTGGCCACAAACCTGCGATCCTCCTGTCTCAGCCTCCCAAGTACTGGGATTAAAAGCGTGCGCTACCACACCTAGCTAGTTTTCACTTTTTAATGTATTTCCCCAACAACTACACCTGAAGACAAAGGTGAGAAATGTCCTTGGTGGAAAACATCTTAAAAATAGGGATGTTTTAATCACCATTAAGCAGACTCATATAACTTTCCTACTTTATGACAAAATGAAAATTATACACATTAATACTGGGCTTTTGTTAGGGTACCCAAAGACTGCTGTGAGGAGTAAAAATAGGCGATGTATCATAAAGATTTTTGTTTTTTTACTTTTATCAAGGAAAAGAGGGAGACTATAGCAGGTAAAGGCTCAGTAAATACCAAAGGGACTGAGTACTGGTTCTAGCTCTTTTTTTAAATTATGAAATCAAATTCTTATTTTGCACAAACTACCAGCCCTGTGATTAGCTACTGATTTGAAACACAATGTCATCTTCTGGCAGTTATCAGTAAGGGGGCAGCAGGCGGAACAGCTGGGCTGGCTCTCGGCCCGGACGGCAGGCCTGTGACAGGAGAGCAGTGAGGCAAGTCCCTCATCTGCACCCGGCACTGATCCAGACCCAGGGGCTCCTGTGAGGTTCAAACGGGAGCACATGTGAGAGGCACTCAAACTGCCAAGAGCATCTCGGATCCTGACATGTGCAGAGGTTGGGCTTGTCCCTTGGTGAGATGAACAACGTGTATCACACAAGGCACCAGAGAGCACATTAGTTTGAGACTCTGGGGTCCTGCTGACTTGATGGCACAAAATAACACCATCACTGGTGATTTTAATGCTGTGGTCACAAGTAACTTTAGAGTTGGTGTGTGCTAAGTCTGTTAAGGAGCTTTTCAAAGCAGTGCCTCCTCACTTTAGCTCTACTTCTTTATTGCCCCATCACGGATCCAAGAACTATTCTTGCCAAAAAAACCAAATAACTCCTTTTATTCATTCATTCAGTATCTGTTGAGTATCTGTGTACTAAGCACTGTTCTGGGCCCCAGAGATACAAAACAACTAACATAGACAAAGATCCCTGCTCTCACACACATTCTAATGGGAGCAAACAAAATAAACAGGTGGACTACACGACACACTAGGAAGTCATCGGTGCTAGGAATAAGCAGAGCAGTGCAGGGGGGCTCGAGGAAAGTGTGGTGGGAACACGGAGGAAGCTGGGGAGAAGTGTTTGCCTGGGGAGTAGAATCAATAGCCAGGACACCACAGAAGAGGAACTTGGCTAACTTCCCTGTGTCACAGGCGTGGCTGGCCCTGGGAGCCAAAGGGTGAGCGGCAGGAGGTACGGACAGAGAGGTGATGGGATGGGGTCCTAGAAGGCCTGGCAGGCAGTGTTAAGAGCTGAGTGCCGCGGCTGCCACTGGAGAGTTGGGAGCAGTGGATAACATGATCTGACTGAAGCTTAAAGGGATCGCTCCGGCTGCTCTGAGATGATGAGGCACCTGGGGATGGAAACGTGTTTAGACTCTCCATCAGGAAGGTAGAGTCAAGACTTGCTGGTGGATCTGATGTTGGGTATGCAACAGAAAGAAATCAAAGGAAACCCAAGGTTTGGGCCTGAGTGGGGAAGATGATGTTGCTATCAAGTAATACCCGAAGATTGGGCAGAGAGGCCGGGAGCTCCTGCTTGGGAACAAGTGCAAAGGGAGTGGGCAAGTCAGTTACGTAAGCATAGAACTTAGGCCTCTAGAGGGATTCTCATTTTTATACAGCAGGGGAAGGAGTGCAAGAAAAAAGAAGAGGCCAAGGACTTCCCAACAGCCCCACCAATGTTAATGACACGACAACGCACCAGCAAAGACTGAAGAGGAGGAGGCGGTGTGTGTGAATACGGGCTCTCAAGGCTGGACAGGGAAATAGGGGCTCAAGTGTGGAAGAGGTGAGGAAAGTACAGTGTGAAATGGTCACAGATTCTACGACCACAGTTGGGAATGGTGACTGTTACAGGGCACCCAGGGAGCACACAGGGTCGTGGCTTCAGTGACCTCTGTCAGGGTGGCTGTGCTGATCTCTACTATGTCCAGCAGGAGAGAGCAGGACTTCACTAGTGCTACATTTTCTAAGGTGAGAATAAGAAAAAGGGGGCAAAGAATGTGAACCAGACCCAAAGCTAGAAAAAGAGTGAATCAAGGATCTGAGGGGCCGAGCATGAGTGACAAGTGGGGAGGACCAACCAACCTAAGACACTGGGACTCAAAGGCTCGTTCCGCGTCGCTGTGCTAGCAGAGCAGGCTGAACACTGGAACTGGGATGAAGGGGGCGTGGGTGCTGGCAGTGACAGGGCTACGGCATGGCTATGGAAGTGAGGCTGAAGGAGATAAGAAGTCAAGAAGCTGAGAGGCTCAACAGTTGGAAGAATGACTGTTGAATTAAGAGGCGGGAACAGGGTCAGAGAGCGGGACAGTCAGCAGGGAGCTAAACCACGGGTGTCTCCAAAGGCTCTTTATTCTGCTTTGGTACAGGCACTCCTGGCTGACCCCACTTCTATCCTAAGATTTCCCCCCTCTTTGGTTCTATCACTCTACACATGCCTGGTTATCCAGAAAGAAGACCTTTGTCACTCTTCAGTTCCAGCACAACATTAAACATGTTAAGAAACAGCCATTATGTGCCAACTACAGCAGGGCCTGACTGCAGACCTAGGGGGCATTCAGGTGGCTCTGGGCAGCGTGTTCATGACCCTGCCCTCAGACTCCAGAGCAACATGATTGTGCTCAGAGCAGCATGCAAGGGATTAAATGCTATAGGAAAGGCAGCTGGGAGGCCCAGCACCATGGGGATGTATTATGGTAAAGTTGGAAGTTCCCAAAACCCCTTTTGTTCATGCCAACCTATGAGGGGCCAAGAACTTTCTTGCAGCCAATGAGAACTGTTGCTTTCTCAGAGAATATGAGCCAAATGGCCCCAAAGGAGGTAGTACTTCCACTCGGTCTGGGAGAGGAGCTCAGGACCTCTACGAGCTACAGCACAGGACCATCACCAGAGGCTGCTATAGTCCCTAATCCTTACCTTACACCCTGGGTTTCTATAATCCAGCCTGAGGGTCTCACATCTCCCTTCAAGGAGAAGGGTCTCCATGTGGACAACAATTTCAACCTGTGACAAGGAAACACACCCTTCTCTAAAATTAACTTCTTCCTCAATTAAAACTAAAGCCCCAAAACAGCACACTATTGGCATAAAATCAAACACATAGGCCAATGGAGTAGATCTAGCCAATTGATCCTTGACAAAGGTGCCAAAAACCTTCATTGGAGAAAAGACAGCCTTTTCAACAAATGGTGCTGGGAAAACTGGATATCCATATGTAGAAGAATGAAACTAGACCCCCATCTCTCACCCTGCACAAAAGTTAAAAGTCAATTCAAAGTGGATCAAACACCTAGGAATTAGACCAGAAACTTTATAACTGCTAGAAGAAAACAGAATTGACTCCAACACACAGACACACACAGCAACTTCCTCAGTAAGACCCCCTAAAGCTTAGGAAATGAAATCAAGAATTAATAAATGGGATGACATCAAATTAAAAAGCTTCTGCACAGCAAAAGAAACAATCAAGAACATGAAGAGGCCAGGCATAGTGGTGCAGGCTTGAAGTCAGCCTCAGCAACTTAGCAAGACCCTGTTTCTGAATAAAAAACAAAACAGAGCTGCAGATGTAGCTTAGTGGCACAGTGATCCTAGGTTCAATTAAAACAATAAATAAAATAAAATAAAAAAATTAACACCAAGCCAGATATGGTGGTGCACTCCTGTAATCCTAGTACTTGAGAGGCTGAGACAGGAGGATTGCAGGTTCGAAGCCAGCCTCAGCAACGTAGTGAGATCTTGTTTCAAAATAAAAAAATAAAATAGGATGGGAGGAGGGGGTAGCTCAAAGATAGAATGCCCCTGGGTTCAATATCTAGCAAAACACACACACACACACACACACACACACACACAACGTAACATAAAAAAAAGTCAATAAATTAATGGGCAACTGAATTAAATAGACATTTCTTGACAGAAGAAATACAAATGGCCAACAAATGTATGAAAAAAGTTCAAGATCCTTAGCAATCAGGAAAATGCAAATCAAAACTGCACTGAGATTTCATCTCACTCAAGTTAGAATGGCAATCATAAAAAATACAAAAAAGTTGCGCGTGATGGCACATGTCTGTAATCCCAGTACTTGGTAGGCTAAAACAGGAGGATTGCAGGTTCAAGGCCAGCCCCAGCAACTAGCAAGAGCCTGTTTCAAAATAAAAAGGGCTAGGGCAGCTGGGTGTGGTGGCGCATGCTTGTAATCCTAGTA
>PVJS01026419.1:16047-27121 GCA_004027185.1 Glis glis
CCAAAAAAAAAAAAAAAAAAAAAAAAAAAAGAAGCCAGGGCATATCTTGGAGGTAGAATGCTCCTGGGTTCAATTCCCAGTATCAAAACAAAACAATAATAGTAATAAATACTAGTGAGGATGTGGAGGGGGGAAAAAAGCACTCATACACTGTTGGTGGCATTGTAAATTAGTACAAATACTATGGAAACTATTATGGAGGTTTCTCAAAAGACTAGGAAGTGAACTACCATATGACCCAGCTAGCTATACCACTTCTAGGTAGCTTTCCAAAAGAATTAAAGTTAGAATACTATAGCAATATATGCATACCCATGTTTATAGCAGCACAATTCACAATAGCTAAGTTATGGAGCCAACCTAGGTGTCTGTCAACAGATGAATGGATAATAAAAATGTGGTATATATACACAATGGAGTTTTACTTTGTCATAAAGAAGAATGAAATTATGTCATTTGCAGGAAAATGGATGGAACTATAGAACCTTATGTTAAGTGACATAAGCCAGACTCAGAAAATCAAGGAATTGCATTTTTTTCTCATATGTGGAAACTAGAGAGAAAAAAGGAAAGAAAAAGAACTTTATGAAAATTAGGAGACCAGGAGAGAAGTAGAAAAGAATGGAGGAAGGAGAAAAGGAGGGAAAAAGGAGGTAGAGGGAAGGAAACAGACCAAATTATGTTAAGTCTATATACAAATACATCACTATGAATTTCACTCTTGTACAATTATAATACACCAATAAAAAATTAAAAGTGAAGCATCACACTGTGGTAACTTTCCCTAAATTAAGCCATCAAGGCCAACTCATGCTAGCTCCTTCTCGGCCCAAGTTTAGACTGTTGGTTAAATCATTTGGACGACATAATTAAATATATTTCATTCTAACAGCTTTTAGATTCATGGTTTTAATATACTGCCACTGCATCTGAGTTCCAGAATGACACATTGCTCAAGTTTAGCAAATGATAAGAAAGCTGTTAAAATGCCTGGAATGCAGTTACTCACCCTTATCATCAGCACGGCTTTCCTGATGTCCCGGATGCCATCATACACTAGGCGAGAAGCATCGATAAACTCATTTTCATCCATGGGCTGGGCAGGGTCTGAGCTGAGGGCTTCCACGGCTGCTTCCACTTGCTCAGTGAAACGTGGCATGACTGCAGAGGCAAAAGGTGGGCAGGTTGTGCCGGTGAGCAGCCAACATCCTACCAGCCCTCTCCGAATCCTTGGTCAGATGTTAAGAGATGAAGTTCGTAATAAAGAGCCTTTGCTTCTACCCATGCAAAAGGTATTTATGGATGAAGTAAATTAAGTGCAGTATTTTACAAAGACTCAAATAATCTTCTTTTGTCTCTCATCAGACTCTGCTATACAGGATTTGGATGCTTGAGAACTTGAAGTAAGATTAACTTGAAGCCTTGTTAACAATAGTATTAATTTAGTATTCACTAACTCAGAAGTTCATCTAATAGTGGTCAGGATTAGTCCCATGATTACCCACGAGACGAAACGAGAAGGAAATGTCTGTCTTTTTTTGTTGTGCAGTACTGGGGATTGAACCCAAGGGCATTCCTACCTCTGAGCTACACCCCCAGCCCTATTTTTTTTTTATTCTTTATTTTGAAACAGGGTCTCGCTAAGTTGCAGAGGCCTCACAAAGTAGCTGAGGCTGGCCATGAACCCGGATCCTCCAGTCCCAGCCTCCCAAGTACAGGGATTACAAGTGTGTGCCACCACACCTGGCTTAAGGAAATGTGTTTCTGAGGCCTGCCTTTGCTGGCCAACTTTGCACAAGTGTGCCGTGCCACTCAGAACTTGTAAAGCCAGACCTGAGTTCTCATCTCCTGCTTCCTAGCCACAGGGCTGGGGCCAACAGGATGGCCTACCATATCCATGTCATGTGTAGGGGAGTAGGAGAAAGGGATGGAGTCCCCATACCTGAGTTGGAGAGCAGCTTGGTGGCTTCCAGAACCTTCTCAGTGTAGACTCCTGGCTCATAGTTGTCCATCTCTGAGGTGACTACATGAATGACCCGGGCTGCCCGGCCTCGAATTGCACCAGCTGTGCGGTCTAGCCCATCCACATCTTTCTCTTGGAGAGCAATGACACATTTGTTCACATCTTCCAAAATGTGATTCTCTGAGGAACAAGCAAAAAGCCGAATGAAGGAGAGAGGCCTTCCACTGGAAGGTGACCACTCTAACTCGGCATCTACCATTTACTGAGTGTGTGCTTGCAACCAGCCACAGAGCTAAGAGCTTTATGCATCATTTCATTGGAGAGACCAGATTAACTGTTCCGTAGAAACTCGACCTGTGGTCACCACCAAGAATAATTATCTTCAATCCACTTTAAAAGAGAGAGGTGCCATCTTTTAGGCACCACTGTTCTGTAAGTCAGGCAGAAAAATTCTCATCACAGCAACCTTAATAACTCTTTTTCCTCTTCAATAATCTCACTGATCTATGTCCCAACCGGTCTAAATCAGAAGAACAAGAGTTCACTGTGAGACTTTATCCATCTAGTCTCCCCTCTCCTTGTAGGAGATGCCAATGATATTCAGAAGCCAGATCCCTGAGACAAAAGGTGCTGGAAAGCAGGAGGTAAGCCTCCTTTGGAGGGTGCTGAGGGGGAGCATGCCTGAGGCAAAATATTCAGAAATCTTCTCACAGGATGCAGATGGGTATGTTGTGATATTTGCAGGGTCTCTAGAGAAGGAAACTAGTGAATCCTGTTAAGCTGGCAAGTGGCTCCCAGTCACACAGCTAGATTTGGAGGACCCTAAAAAATTTCTCCTTAAAGCCAAAAGCTTGAAAAAATGTTGATTTTTTTTTTTTTTTGCAGTACTGGGGGTTGAACCCAGGGGCATTCTACCTCCAAGCTACACCCCAGCCCTATTTTTTATTCTTTCTTTTGAAACAGGGTCTCACTAAGTTGCGGAGGGCCTCACTAAGTAGCTGAGGCTGGCCGCGAACCCGGATCCTCCGGGCTCAGCCTCCCAAGTACTGGGATTACAAGCGTGTGCCACCATGCCTGGCATATTTTTTTCTTTTCTTTTTTTTTTTTTTTTGGTGGTACTGAGGATTGAACTCAGGGGCATTCTACCTCTGAGATATATCCCCAGCCCAATTTTATTTATTTTTTATTTGGAAACAGGGTCTTGTTAAGTTGCTGAGGCTGGCCTTGAACCTGCGATCCTCCTATCTCAGCCTCCCAAGTACTGGGATTACAAGCATGTGCCATCATTCTTGGCTAAACTCTAGTTTTTAAGAACCTCAGAGCAAGGGGTTTGCTTTCAACTTCAATGCAATAACAAAATAGAAGCAGCACAAATGTCAAGGGAAGAGTAGCTAGATGAATTATGGGTCCTATGTAGCCATTAAGATGGCTGAGGTAGCCAGACATGGTGGGGCACACTTACTGCAATCCTAGCTACTTGGGAGGTTGAGGTAGGAGTACTGCCAAATTCGAGGCCACCATGGGCAACTTAGTAAAATCCTATCTCAAAAATAAAAATAAGGGCTAGGGATGTTGCTCAGTAGTAGAGTGCCCCTGGGTTCAACCCCAGTAGCAAAAAAACAAAAAAGACAACAACAACAAAAAAACAGGTTGAGGCAGATCTGTATGAGCTAACACAGAATGGGAAAGGGGATTGACCCAGAACCACAAAGACTAACAGCAGATAGCCAAGTGACAGGGCTGCAATGGGTGGTAACTGAAGGAAAATCCTCAGGTTGTTACCTGGCCATGTCCTTCCTACTTGTAAAAGATCTTGCTTGGAGCCATGTAAAAACTCTTAGAAGCAGTGTCTGGCATACCAGCTCAAGACCAATGGTCTTAGCTCTTCTGAGCCAGAAGAGCTCAGAATAATGATGGCAAATGCAATCTGTTTAAGAAACACATCTGGGCTTTTTCATTTTGTGTGTGTCAGCTCTGGTCACCTAATTTTTTGAACATGCCATTACTCAGGACAAGTATCTGATTTATTCCAATTCAGAAGCCACTATCCCTTCCTTCACAGCCTCTACCAACATACTCAGTCAAGTTACACAAGATAATGCCTGGAAGGGAGATGACAGCCTGACCTCTTAAGATACCCAAACAAGGAAATGGCCATGATATGATTTTCCCATGTCAAGGTGAGCCAGAAGCAAGAGGTACTTTGCTGACCTAGCAAAGAATAGAGCCACTGTGTTGCCAGGCCTTAGACAACAGGATGCCCTGGGGGCCATGAGAACTCTCCTCTCACTATTTCTCATGAATCTGCAGGCAGAGATTCTAGAAGGGTCTCTTTGTTCTGAGGCCACAAGCATGATGGAATAAGATAAAAAAATCACAATGAGAAAGAAATAACAAATAATGTAAAAGAACTGAGAAGAGACTTGGTTTAAAAAAAATCTTTCCAAGCAAAGTCAGAAAACAGTTACTATTCTTAATATGTCAGGAGAAAATGGATTATTTACAATACAGTTCAGACCACATTTTAGCTTCTATTAATTAAAAAATTATGGGACATACTAGGGTTTATACCACCATACTACTGAAAGAATAAACATATTAAACTTCTCTCATAAAATTTTAGAGGGAGATATTTCAACCAACTGCAAGAATAAATGGATATGAAACTCATCACAAGCATCTTTTATTTTATTTTAATTTTATTTTATTTATTTTTTTTGCGGTACTGGGGATTGAACCCAGGGGCATTCTACCTCTGGGCTACACCCCAGCCCCATTTTTTATTCTTTATTTTGAAACAGGGTCTCACTAAGTTGTGGAGGGCCTCACTAAGTGGCTGAGGCTGGACGTGAACCCAGATCCTCCTATCTCAGCCTCCCAAGTACTGGGATTACAAGCGTGCACCACCACGCCCGGCTTGCAAGCATCTTTTAAATATAAACTGTCTACAAACTAATTTGAACAAACTGGTAGTAAGCCTGCCCACCATTCATACCTTGGGCTGAAAACTGCTGCCTTTATTGAACTTAACACAATACTGGTATTATAAGACATATCTTACATTGCAAAGGAACAAAAGGGAAAGAAAAGATGTTAAAACAAAATAAAACAACTATGAGTCAAAGTTTTTTCCTATCATTGATATTGAGACTCATCCCTATTTCAGGGTTGTTACTGGCTGTGGGATGGGTTGGGGAAGATACATCTTAGAATCCATGAAGTATGGCATGCTTTTTTATTCATTAAACAAAGAAGCCCAAACCTTCATCTAGACACTGAAGTTTTAAAAAATCAACTTAGACTTTCTTTAATTCATAATGGCTTTCTTCCAATGACCTTAAACCAGGGAAAGGTGTGCCCTTCTTTAGCAACAAAGGTAGTCTTCTATTTCAGGAAGCTGACTAAAGTAATATTCTCTTTCTTCACTGAACAGCTATTTCTATCAAAGTCCCAGTCTACCTGAGGCCACCAGACACCCAGAATACATTACGAAGCCTGCCCTCCATACTTAGCACCCTAGAGGAAAGTGAGAGTCCACTAGTTATGTGTAAATGTGGGTAGTTAGGAGGTACTACATAAAATGAAATCAAGTATCTCTTTAGCTTTAACTGAATTTCCTAAGAAAATCAGCATAGGTCTATTATGAGTAGACACATCAATCTGTACCATCCTTAAAGGCAGTCTTTATTTGTAGGGGTGCTCGTAATAGGAAAAAAACACAAACTCATACCCATGCACACAACAGTCTATCAATATAAGTACGCAAAACTATATGTAAACGAACACCAGTAGGGTCCCCTTATGAACAGTGCCATATCTCTTTCTTTCTTATCCATTCCAGTGGTTGCACAGGACCCTATGGATGGACGGGCCATAATTTACTTATCCAGTCTTTGCTTAGACATTTCGGTTGAAGAAAACATTCTTACAAAGATACTATGGCAAATATTTATGACATTTCCCTGGGAAAATTTTCTAGCAATGAGATTACTGAGTTAAAAGGCATATATGTTTAAAGTAGCTGTTAGATACCTAACTGCCCTCCAGGAACCAAGCCAACTGGCTTTCTACAAAAAAGGCTGCAAGAACTCCAGTCTGTAACTTGCAGCAGGGTTTGTCTCCATGTCCTTTGGCCTGGATAACTTTACCAGTGCAGCCTATGCACGCAGGAGGAATGATACTCTCGTTTAACACTATGCAAAGGACTTCCTCTAAGCCAGGCACTGTTCTGAGTGCTTGATGTTGAACTCTCTCGGCATTTTAAAAAATCACCACTAATCAATGAGGAAACTAAGACACAGAAGTTCAGAGTGACTTGTGGAAAAACACATCTAGTGGGCCTGGGACTCAGGAATCAACCCTTCTTACTTCACCAATACCTGTATTACCACTTCCTTCAAAGAGAAACTCTCACCTACTGTTTTGCTTTTTTGCTATTAAACACAAAATAAAAAATTAAGTATGATATTTTTGTACCAAAATCAGGCCCAATTATTTGGGCACACTGACACTTAAAGAAGGCAAAAATAAATGACCATACTTACGTGTTTCCCTGAAGTATTTAATGCAATATATTTTTTGTTTTCTAGAATATTTGGTAAGAAACACAATAAACCCAATTAAAACCACTCTATGCAACAACTTGAATCTTTTAAAAACAGGAGACCAAACTTCAACATAAGGAGAGTAAACGGAGAAAGTAAATTGCATTTCTATTAATGTTTATCAAATACAATTCAAATGAAACTTAAACAGTCTTTATCACTTTGATAAATTTCAAACCACTCTTCTTCAGGAATCAGTCAATATAAACATATTCTTGGTCTGCTGAATCCTCTAGCATCCAAAACCATTTCCAACATTTACAAGATAGGACTTTGAATAGAAGAGCCTGGGGGAGAGACCCCACTCCTCTTCCCTGGGGATAGCATGTACATTCTTCTCTTTAAAGTATGGTCTTTAAAGATAAATAACACTGTTTTATCATGTTAGACATGCAGGGACCCAAGTGTCCCCCCTGCCTTGAAACCTCATATAAAATGCCAGTGTTGGGCTGGGGATATAGCTTAGTCATAGGAGTGTTTCTCTAGCTTGTGCAAGGGCCTGGGTTCAATCCCCAGCACAGGGTGAAAAAAAGTCAGTGTTGGAGTCTTGGTAACTTCCTATAATCCAGCAGGAGGACTGCAGCTTCAAAGCCAGCCTGGGCAAGCAACTTAGTGGGATCTTATCTCAAAACTAAAAAATAAAAGGAGCTAGGGATGTAGCTCAGTGATAGAGTTCTTGCCTGGCATGAGTGAGGCCCTGGGTTCAAGCCCCAGTAATGCAAAAAGGAAAAACAAAAAAAAATTACTTTATAAGCCATAAATCAGGACACAACCTGTGATAAGTATGTGGGGATCTTCTGGAATCAATGGGGAAAAAAAAGCCAGAAACAACAGAGGGTGCTTGGCCCTATTCCATATGTAACTCTCCCTTGGATGGATTCTCAGTTAAGTGGGTAGGATTATAGCAAATATCCAGGCCCCTTGGATTCTAAGAGGCAATCTGATGGTGGAAAATCCATAAAACCTCTCACATTGCCAAAGGGCCTCAAACTGCAACATACAGGAGAAAATAACTACCCAAGAAACCAAGCAGCATCCTTAGTTTTAGCCATCCTGTATGAAGGCCACCTACCTAATCCAGACTCTGTGCTGGGCAGCCCCTACTCAAAAGCAAGTCCATCTCACTATGGGACTTCTGAAGCACCAGTGTGCAGACGGCAAATGGGAAATTGCCATATGGTGCAGGTCAGGGTGAGGCCAAGATACAGCTTCTTGTCTACTGCCCATAACCATTATAGGCGATAGCTACCTAGGCGTGTCTGGTGAGATGATGAGATACCTTCCTAATCTCTCCACATAAACAGTTCTAGAGCTACCATGGGTGAGGTAGGTGCTTGAGAGTTCAAAGGAGTTTATGTGCTGGAAATTAACTGCTCATAGTTCAACAGAACCCTGCACTGGCTTATGCTTGTCTCCTTCTTTCATCCCATGCCCCTAAAAAAGAACTGTGAACAAAAGCCTTACCCTACTAATTATTTCATTACTTGACATTCCTCAGCAAGGATGTAACAGAACATTAGAAAACATACCAGGTAGACCTCTAAAATTCAGATGCTCTGAAAACACCATTTCCATAGAGAACAGTTCCATGTTTTCATTTGCTAGAGAGAAACTGTCTAAACTCCTTTCCATCAAGTCAACCCTTTCTTAAACTCTCATACATTTGCATAAAAATTGAACACACTCACCAGACAAAAGTGTATCTGCTAAAAGAACTTGATTTTTCTTTACTATTCTTCTGTTTTTTGTCATATACCCTAAAGATACTGCCTGGATCCCACTAAAAGCTGCTGCAGAAGCCCTTTTGTTCTCTGATTTGAAAAATGCTACATGAGGGTCATGTGATTCTATTACCTTTTGTTTTGCTCTAAGACTGAAAATCCCCTGAGAACAAGACTAAGCTATACCCAACCTAATCTCCAAAAAGTAACTGTAGAAATGCAGTGTCTATCCAGAGGGGGGCCTCTGCATTTAGATTTCAGAATTTGTTGTTTGCTTAAAAGTGTGCTGTGAAGGTGGAATGTTTTTCTCTAAACCTATGAAAAAGAATAATTCAGAACTTCATTGGGAAAAACAACAGAAGGCCAAGATTTCCCAAAAAAGCCATTGCTGCATTTTTGGCACCTGCAAAGATGTGCTTGCAAATGAGTTTCTTGTTTTAAAGTACCAGCACCTGGAATCTGGTGGTCCTGCAGCAGCATGGTTTGCCCTGTCTTTTTGCAGTTTACAGATTGCTGTTCTCTACTTTCTCCAAAGCTACCAAATCCAAGGAGAGTGAGCAAAGGCAGGGAACTATTGGTATGTGGAACACACTGTCACTCTTATATAGGTCACTGCTGGAGGACTGCGGTGTGCATGTACTTAAGTCCTGCTTCTCTTTCAAGACTCATTGACACTCACATCTCCTACCTTCTAGCCCACGGTTCCCTGAGGTGATAGGTAGTTTCAGCCCTACAGGAACCAAGCCACTGAAACCTGGCCACATCCTCTGGCCTCAGGAAACCTGGCACTTCCTGAGAGAAGTCATGCAGCCAAAGGCAACAGAGGCATAGTTTAATGAAGAATGCACGTAATGTTACTCAACTCTAAGGAGACAGGATTGAAATTTATCTCTGTGTTATAAACACTGAATTGCATTTGACAGACATTTTCTATATGAATGCAATTTACTATGTCATTACCAGTTTATGTTTATATAATGAAATCAACTGTTTTTGTGAGGTGAATTACCCAGATTTATTTTTTACAAGTTCATAATTAAACGGCACTTAAATATTTCCTCTCTGTTTTCTATCTGTGCATCAGGCAGACAGAGTCTCTCTGGAAAAGTAGGCAGTTAAACTATGATCAATTCTGAGAGACAGAGGAGAGGTTTTCCAAGAAGGAAAAAAATACTCTAAAAAAGAAACTAAAGGCGATGGAGCTGAGAAACTGCTCTTCTAAGTTTCAAAGGCTCATAACAGATGGCCATAGTGTCTACCAGATCAGTACAGGTCAACAATTTTTCTACACTAAATAGTAACAAGAGGGGCGGATGGTTACCATGCTACACAGGTCACAGCTGGAGGAGCTCACTCTTTGGGAGCAGAGAAAGCCTTTGCCGGCCAGCTTTCTAACTCATGCCTCTAGGATAGAGACCAGCTCCACTGCCCACTATACGGGAGGCAGTGATAACTTTTTCTTTAATTAAAATGAGAACTAGTATAATATTATTGCTAGAATAATTTATCTGCCCAGATGTGGGGGTGTTTGTCCACTACTGTAGTTTAGATGACAACAATTATGAACATCCTCACATGCTACTCTGGGAAACCAGTTCATTACCTGAGACAGCCAAGAAGTCATCAATGGAAGTAATGTCATCAACAGCATCTGTAAGAACACGGACTTGTTTTTCCCACTGTTCTTTAAAAAGATCCATGTTCTCTTGGGCCAGTTTACTCTGTGGTTTTGCTGCTAAAGCCAATGCAGCATTGATAACCTGCAAAAGATATTAAAGTTCATTGTTCATTCTTTTTGAGAGCCATACAAATAAAACAGAATAATTTGGTCAGTAGAGTGGTGATGGCTCTGTCTTACATGTGTTTCACTAGGATGCATGATACCATATATTCTACCATAATTTTTTTATTTTTTATTTTTTTGCAGTACTGGGGATTGAACTCAGGGGTATTCTACCTCCAAGCTACACCCCCAGCCCTATTTTTTATTCTTTATTTTGAAATAGGGTATCACTAAGTTGCGAAGGGCCTCACTAAGTAGCTGAGGCTGGCCTGCGAATCGCGAACCTCCTATCTCAGCCTCTCCACCAGAATTATTATAAAGATGAAGTAGTAAAGTATTAAACAATGAGTTTTATATATGTTAAAGTCTCAAAGTAATATGTATTTTATTTTAAAACTGGGCAATTATAAAGTATCTCTAATAGCTTCACTCCATGATTGCAATTCCAGAGAGAGAGAGAGAGAGACTGTGATTCTCCTGTCTCAGCCTTCCAAGTACTGGGATTACAGGTGTGTACCACCATGCCTGGCCAATTCCACAAATTCCACCACCATGCCCGGCTTCCACAATTTTTTGTGTTAAATTCCAGGCCTTTTCTTCTCACATCATACATGTAGACTTGTCAAGAACTACACAATTAGAATTATATGCTACATAAAGTTGACTAATCTGTTTCTTTCTTTAAGTATTCCTCCACAGCATTAAATATCTATTAAAAACATTGACCATTATTCCATCTTAGAGGTGCACTGGCTTGTTCCAGTTACCCACTACTATTAATAACCTTGCTATAGATATTTGGTACTTCAGAGGTTCTGGATGCATTATCAAAGTGCATTTAGAGCCGGGCATTGTGGTGCATGCTTGTAATCCTAGTACTTGGGAGGCTGAGACTGGAGGATCTGGGTTTGCGGCCAGCCTCAGGTACTTAGTGAGGCCCTTCTCAACTTAGTGAAACCCTGTTTCAAAATAAAGAATAAAAAATAGGGCCAGGCGTGGTGGC
>PVJS01026420.1:0-27020 GCA_004027185.1 Glis glis
GCCTGTTTTCTTCTGTCTTTTTCCATGACTATGTGTACTGCCTCGTCTTGATTTATAAGCAAAACCTGGGAAATCTACAAAATAAATGTTTTGTGGTTTATCTAGAAGTAATACAGAAAATATTGCTGTTATTTTTGGTGAATAAAATCAATTTTGTATAGTTTATTTCAGTCTTAATAAAATGTGAATTTTGTTTAAAGTTCAGGTACATCATTTTTGGTGGGTCAAAACATTCTTATCGTAAAATCTCTTAAAATATATTTAATAATCAGCTTCAATTCCAGACAAAGTGTTTTGTTTTGTGAGGGTTTTTTTTTATATCTTTTACTACTTGAGGTACAAAAAAGATTGAAAAGATTTTAATTAAAATTAAGAAATGACCGACTGTATGGTTTACCTGATTGTTTTAGTTTGGGGTGGTTTTTTTTTTTTGGTTGCTACTGCTGCTGTTATTTACAGTGGTGGGGATTGAACCCAGGACCTCATAAATGCTAGGCAAGTGCTCTACCACTGAGCTACATCCCCAGCCCCAATTTTTTCATATTGCATAGTGTGTGGCTCCTGATATAAATTTCCAGGGTTTGTGTTGCTGGTTAAAATGTAAATGAATGAATTTAACTGCAGAGCTGCCACTTATGTTCATGTTATTTGAGTTTCAGAAAGCAAAATGGAGGCCGGGCGTGGTGGCACATGCTTGTAATCCCAGTACTTGGGAGGCGGAGACCAGAGGATCCAGGTTTGCCGCCAGCCTCAGCTAATTAGTGAGGCCCTCTGCAACTTCTTGAGACCCGGTTTCAAAATAAAGGATAAAAAATAGGGCCGGGGGTGTAGCTCGGAGGTAGAACGCCCCTGGGTTCAATCCCCGGTACCGCAAAAAAAGCAAAATGGGGTGATTTGCTGGAGTGCTAAGTCTGAATGATAGCCAGCAGAATATTTCCTTGATGTGGGCAGGCCCAGCAAATGTGTCAGATCAGGGCACGTTACCCATGCAGAGTACATAAAGATAGCTGGGCATGATGGCACACATCTATGATCCCAGTACTTGGGAGGCTGAGACAGGAAGATCGCAGGCTCAAGGCCAGCTTCAGCAACTTAGTGAGACTCGCAGCAACCTAGCAAAACCCCATTTCAATAAATAATAATAATTAAAAGGGCTTGGGACAGCCAGGCGTGGTGCATGCTTGTAATCCCAGTACTTGGGAGGCTGAGACTGGAGGACCTGGGTTCACGGCCAGCCTCAGCTACTTAGTAAGGCTCTCCGCAACTTAACTGAAACCCTGTTTCAAAATAAAGAATAAAAAATACAGGGCTGGGGGTGTAGCTTGGAGGTAGAATGCCCCTGGGTTCCATCCCCAGTACTGCTAAATAAATAAATATAATAAATAAAAGGGCTTGGGATGTAGCCCCTGGATTCAATCCCCAGTACCACCAAAAAAAAAAAAAAAAAGATAACAAAACTTTATATTATAGCCAGAGTTCTAAGAGATGCCTCTGTCCTTGGCAGAAAGAACTGATCAAATTCATAGTGGCAGGATGACAGTGAAGGAGATACAGAGCTGGCCTATCAATGTCTGTATCCAGTTCCTAGGGTCACTTGAGAATGGTGTGACAGATTACTTAACCCTGCTCTGTTTCAGTTATAAAACCTACCTTAAGGTTGTACTATAAGGTTAGATAATTTGTCATCAGTTACCTATTGCTGCCTACCAATTCCCCAAACTTAATGGCTGAAGGAAGCAGTTTATCATTTCTCTCAGTTTTGTGAGTTGGTTGAGTAGTTCTTTTGATGGTCTCATCTGAGCTTTCTGGATTTGGCTGGCAAGTCTGCTGGAGTCTGGGTGGGATGGCTTGACCTCTTCATGTGGTCTTTTACGTTAGGTTTATATTGTCATCCCTCCCTCCCTTTTCTGGGATGCTGGGGATTGAACCCAGGGCCTGTACTGCTAGGCAAGTGACCTACCACTGAGCTACATCCCCAGACTCTACCTTAGGTTTATGCAGTGGTGGTCCTAGAGTACCAAGAAGGCAAAGGGAATTCCTTTAGAGCCTCAGAAAATCACAGACCATCACTTCACCACACTCTTGTTCAAAGCAAATCACTTGTCCATGCTAGATTCGAGGGCTGAGGAAAGACTCCCTTTGATGGGAGGAGCTGCAAAATATGACCCCAGTTTCAGTTCACCACAATCAGGTATCCAAAAGCATTCGGGTAAGCCTTTAAGGTGCCCGTCACTTGTGTTTGTAATCTGTATACTCACTAGTTTGGGGATCTAATGAAGGCTTAGAAGCCCTAATTTGTTAAAAGGCATTTTCATAAACTGATCCTTGATGGTGGTTTGATTGTTAGTCTCACAGATGAAATGGAGATGTCTTTTGCAAGATTAGATAGTTTTAAAGGGATAGTTGTGACTGTTTATTCCACAAATATTAGTTGAATGCTTACTGTATGCCAGGCTTCTCAGCTAAGTGCTCTCGATACCAGTTGCACTTTCTGACCTAGAGTTGGCCCACAGGACTACAATTTTCTTTTTTTCAGTTCTGGGACTGAACTACATGCCATGCTAGGTAGACACCCTACCACTGAGTACATCCCCAGCTCTTTATTTTATTTTGAGATAAGGTCTTGCTCAGTTGCCCAGTCTGGCCTCTAACTTGTTACACTTTCTCAGCCTCCTGACTAGCTGGGACTACTAGTGTGCACCACCACACCTGGCTTATTGTACTTTTTAAAATAACATACACACACAGACTTCATATGGTCTTAAGCAAATCAGATCTATCAAAATTAAGGAAAGAGCTGGTTGTGGTGGAGTATGTCTATAATCCTAGTACCTGAGAGGCGAAGACAGGAGGATCGCAGGTTTGAGGCCAACCTCAGCAACTGAGCGAGATCCTCAGCAATTTAGCAAGACCCTGTTTAAAAGGACTGGGGTATAACCCGGAGGTAGAATATCCCTGGGTTCAATCCCTAGTACCAAAAAAAACAAAACAGTATCCATGAAAGCCTTGTGCAGTTTAAAAGAATAAAAAAGTTCTGTATCATATTAAAGCAGTTGCAAAAGGTACTAGGAAGTATAATCAAAACAATATATATACTTAGAAATTTTGCTTTTGACATATTTACTCTCATTTTTTGAAAAGTACAGTTGAAGCCAAATGTAGGATGTGGTGCCTATAAAATAAATGGGAACAAATCTTTTATTAATAATTTCATGTAAGCTGGGCATGGTGGCGCACGCTTGTAATCCCAGTGCTTTGGGAGGCGGAGACCGGAGGATCCGGGTTCGCGGCCAGCCTCAGCTCTCTCACTCTCTCTCCCTGTCTCTCTCTCTCTCCTTGTCTCTCTCTCTGTCTCTCTCTCTCTCTCTCTCTCTCTCTCTCTCAGTGAGGCCCTCCGCAACTTCGTGAGACCTGGTTTCAAAATAAAGTAGAAAAAATAGGACCGGGGGCGTAGCGCGGAGGTAGAACCCCCCTGGGTTCAATCCCTGGTACTGCAAAAAAATAATAATTTCATGTAATTTTTACTTAACTCCTAGAATAACTCCAGTGAGGTAAGTAGTTGTTGGAGGTGAAGGAGTCCTCAGGAGGCCAGCTCCTCTGCAGTAACTTAGATGGATCTGGTTTATTTTTGTTTTATTTTAGGAGCAACCACAATTTACTATTTAAAGTGAGTAATTCATAAAACACAGGAAAATTGTACTTGCAGTATTTATTAATATTTAAATGACAGTTCAGACCTTACAGAGCACCTCGATTATCTCATTCTAGTTCTCTCAGAAAAACCCAGGCGGGTATTATCCCCACTTTGCAGTTGAGAAATTGGGCTCACAGAGGTAAATTAATCACCTCAAATTATATAGCTAATAAGTGCCAGAGCCAGGTACTTCAATCCAGGCCTTCGATCTCAAAATTGATTGTGAAAGCCACTTCATTCTTAAGGTTTGTAAAAGAAATATTTGCTTTGGGAATGGGTTTCTTTTATGTTCTTGCTTTATCCATTGCCAGCTTTCAGCACAACATCTAAAATGTACTCATTATAGTCGACATGAGTTCCTTGAAAAACACACACACACAACTTGGATCCTGAGACTTCACAAACGGTGTAGAAATGCTGCCACCTTTGTTTGGGTGCCAGGACCCTACCACAAAGGACTGTAGATCCAGGTCCATTTATTTCAGGAGAGGGGGTGCAGCTGTCTTCTTGCCATAATCAAATGCTTCTCTGTAGCCAGCTTTTTGTGGCCAGAAAAAGCAAAAGTAATTTTTAGTACAGATTAGCATAAAAATATCTACTAGATCAGTTTCAGGAAACAATTACTAGCTTAGAAACAACAATAAGTGTGATCTATAGGTTGGCTAAAATGGCAGTAAATTTCCAGACCTTTTTAAATGTCCCTTATTTCTCACCATGAATACTATATAAATAGAATACACTACCTGCCACTGTATTTGGTTCCATAAATTATTTGGACAGAGTGAACAACAGACTTCAAAACTAAGTAGAGGTAGTAAATCTGCCCCTTTTTAATGAGTTTAAATTTACAGTAGTAGTTTAAACATCTGGAAGTTTAAGGTCTTAATTCATTCCAAATGTTCAACAAGGATATACTGCAAAGGAGGATATTGTAATTGGGGGATCAAGAAAACTTTTGACTCACTCTGAGGCCTTTCTCTTTCTCTATATACATAAATCACATAAAACTTGAGAGGCTGACAGTTCAAAAAGCGAAGAGATGGACCCAAATATCCAAGTTGGCATGCTTATATGAATAAGCGTATAGTTATGAGAAGGGGAAGGTTTAAATGTTAGTTAACACATCTAGGATATAGCCAGATAGTGCTTATGGATATAGGAGGTTTTAAAGAATTGTTAGAACTGTAGAGGAGTCAACACTTTGACTTCTTGTTTGTAATTTTGACTAGTGTATCTTGTAATCCAAGAATCTGGTCTGCAGCCAGCACTTAGCACTAGACTAAGCATTCCTTTAGTGCACCCTTGCTGAGTCCCACTCCATGCTTCTTGGGTGTTGATGTGTTTTCTTATGGCAGAGCAGGGTTGTGGCAGCAGTAAAAGCGGTCACCGTCTAGCGGAGCGGCTGCTGCTATGAGTGCTCAATATGTACAAGATGCATGCTGAAGCACTTTACCTATCCTATCTCATTCAAACTCTGCCCTATAACAAAGGTACTCTTATCCCCCTTGTCAGGTGAAAACCTAAGAATCACAAGGTCACGCAGCTAGTGAAAGAGGGAACTTGAAATTCCAACATGAGGTGAAGATTCGCAAATCTAATGTGCTGTCTCTTGTGTTTGCTTTTCATTCTAATTTCAAACATTGTATTGAATGACTGATGCTCAGTCTATTTAGCACCAGACCCCAGGCTAAGTGTCACAGATACAAAGGTGACTGAAACAGAGCACATGCCATGAATGCAACGGTGAATGAGATGGAGTCCAAGCCCTAAGCTCAGTCACATGGGGGAGCCAGGCATGCAAGCCAGGGACTGCCAGGAGCAGGGCTAAAGGCAGGGTAGCAGTATAATTGATCATCCTAGCCAGGGTGTGTTTCAGTGTAAGAGACGGCACTGTTGATGCTTATGCTCGAACAGATAAACTAGGACCACCCAGAGCAAACTAGGACTTAGGGTCACCATAGCTAGAGGAAACCCCAGGGTGGATGGGGAGTCCAGCGGGGAGGGCCCTAACACACTAGAGGAGGTGGTGCCCTAGGTAGCCCAGGATGCAGAGCATGTGGCATGTCATCACCCTCACTGCTCACCCTTCACCCCTCAGCTTAGATGTCACTTCCTCTGGGAGCTTCCCCATCCCTGTAATCTGGGTCATGACCCTTACATGTGACTCCAGGTTTGCCAGGTCTTCCACTGGATATATAAGTCCTGTGTGGTTCTGATGCGGCTCCCAGTTTGAAACTGAGTAGTGGACGGTGTTGCATAGAGGAGGTCAAAGGGGAGGGCAATAGCTTTTGCAGAAATCTATAAAAACAGCAATAGTTGTTTCCCCATATGTTATTAAATTAATGAGTGATGGTGGTACATAAAACTATGCCAAATTCACCACCATCATTGCCAATACAGGTCCAGTTGGAGTAGGTTTAAAACTGAGAAATTGGCATTTGCTAAGAGTAGATGGACCTTTGAAAATGGTACATACTATGGGACTTCATTACCCCAACTGTTTTTTAAGTTACTCTCATTTCCTTCTCAATGAAAATGTGGCTGTTGTTACCTTGGCTTTAGAAATATACCTTTGTAATAATGTGATTCGTTTCACCCCAAAAAGCAGTAGATGATAAGTATGATATTCAGTATGCTATTTCAGGTTTTCAAGGTACCTGATTAACATGATAACTTCCTTACACCAGTGTTATGCATGTTAAGTTGTCAATTCTGCATGGTAGTAGAGTTTGAGAGCTAGAAGGAGTCTTGGAGACAATTCCTCTCATTTTACAGAGGCCTGGAGAGGCTGTGTGCTCAGGATCACACACTCAGTGATGGCAGAGGCCAGGGGTGACTAGAAGTGTCCTGACAGTGCTATGCTCTGTGATACCACACAGATGTAACTACAGATAGAAAACCTGAAAGAATCATTTCTTGGCCAGTGAGCGGTGTCTGCCCTTTAAACTGTTATTAATGTAAACGGTAATCCCATACGTATGTCAGCTTTATAGGAGAAAGATTTATTAAACAGGCCAGGGTCTGGGGTTAGTACTTGGCACGTTTCTGGTTTTCGTTACCATAAAATTTTGGTTTTAAAAATATTTGGTATTGCTTACATCTTATTTGGCAAGTTCCTACTCTTGGTATGATTATTTTTCCTTAGAAGAGTACGTGTGATTAGATTGTAGATATGCAAAGCCTTTTTCCTATGAAATGAGATGTTGAAAGCTTTCATTAAAATTGTGACTTGTGGTATTTGGAGTTCTTTTTATTAATAACAACTACCATATGTTGAGTACTTACTAGGTACTTTGTATGAATCATTTCATGTAGGCTTACAATAGTGACACAGTCGGTGTTGCTGTCACCATTTTATGGATCAAACAGCAAGCGACTTGTCCAAGGCCACTGAGTGTTGGAGTGAGATTCAAATCTAAATCAGCTGATTCGCCGGGTGTGGTGTCGAACACTTGTAATTCCAGTACTTGGGAGCCCGAGACAGGAGGATTGCAGGTTCTAAGCTAGTCTCAGCAAATTAGTGAGGCTGTCAGCAACTTAGTGAGACCCTGTTTCCAAATAAAAAATAAATCAACTGATTCTGGTAGACCAGCTACTCCTCAAAGTGGAAATGCCCACCTTTTTATTAAAAATAAGTATGAAAAGATTGGGGGAAAATAGTATACCAAAATACCAATGTTTGTTTCCAGGTGGTAGAAGTATGAAGAATTGTAAGTTTTCCTTCCTTAACATTTCTGTTTTCCACATTTTCTACTGTGGTGATGTATATGTTTTTCCCATCTTGGAATGGATTAAATACCAGTCTGAAATAGAAAAGTCAAGATTACTTACATGACATTTCTCTTCCAGAATATTTGTTACTACTTTTCCAATTCCACTTAACACACATCATGCCAGCCATTATGCCAGGTGTTTCAGCTACAAAGGGAAGACATTGGCCCGGGTTGTTAGGCTGCTAATTCTTCAAGACCCAGTTCGTGTCTTACCAGAACACCCCTATGTCCTGCCCCCAGTTACCACCCCAACTGCTGCCACCCCAGCTCAAACCACCATCATCTCTCACTTTATCTTTCCTTCAGAGTTTATTTTCCACCCAACAGGCAGAGTGGTCATGTGGACCTCTTTTCAGACACCTGCGGTGGTGTTTCCCACACTTAGACCAGGATCCAAGCTCCTGATCATGACTCTAAGGCCCTCTTTGAGGTGGTCCATGCCAATCTCTAGCCCTGTCTCCTAGTCTTTGATTCTTGTTCACTCTGCCCAGCACTTAATGGTCTTCTCTTGATTCTCCCACTCCCCAAGCTCATTCAGAAAGACTTGTTCAAGATGGGCCTTGAAAGCTGCTGGCTTCATTGACTCTTAGCTCACTTTTTGCATCATTCAAATGTCTTTGCTTTCCTAATTTATCTCCACGGAGAAGTTTTTTTCTGCCTATTCTTTCAAAAAAACTGTCCTACATTTCCTAGAAATCACTTGTCCTCTCACACTGGAATGTAATTTCTACAAGGACTGGGACCTTGTCATGTTCACTGTGGTTGTATCCCCACTGTGTAAAATAGTGCCTGGCAAGTAATAGTCACTCCATATTTGTTAAATGAATGAGCAAATGCTGTGTTCTAGGACCAGTGGGGAATTCAGAGTCTGGAGCATTGGAGGAGAGGAAAGCTACCAGAAATGAGGAAGAGAAAGGGATTTAGGGGCCAATCCATGAAAACCTTGGAAGTCCTGCTCAGGAGCTGGCCACCACTCTCTCATCAACAGGCGTCCAAGAGATGCTGAGCCTAGATCTCCTAACTATGTGAACTGGTCATAGGAAGAGAATCCTTCAGATGCAAGATACATATGTCGGAGTCCAGCCTGCAGTTTAGAAAGTGAGAGACAGTCAAAGGCAAACCCCACCTTGGTCATTGCTAATCATAACTAATAATGTCTGTGATTTGTATAGTCTTTCTCCCAAAATGTTCCAAGACTTGAGACATGATCCCTTTGGTCTCCCCAGGCTCCTGCCACAATAACAACCTTGGCATGTGTCTCACCACCCTCCCCTGCCATATAATACCCTCCTATTCATCACCCGTCTTACCCCTTCCTTTCGAAGCCAAGTAATTCCACCGTTGTTTTTTCTCTCTCTCTCTCTCTCTCTCTCTCTCTCTCTCTCTCTCTTCCTTCCTTTCTCAAACCACAGCCCATATAATTTTCATTGCCCTCTTTAGAGCCTGCTTATGTCTGGGATCCTGCCTTTTTATAGAAAAGGGGGACAGGCCTAAAACAGCATGGATGAAGAGATGTGCACCTCTAAATTACCCCACTACACAGTGGCATTTTCCTCTAGACTACAGTTCCTTTTCCAGCTTTGCAGCCTCCCTGGAAGATAAATGACTAAATGCAAAGGCGCTGCTGGTGCTTTAAAATCATTAGTGATCTCAGTGCTCATTTGAGGTTAAATTCCCTGCTCATAGCATGAGATTTATCGTATGTTTAAATAATAGAATTAAGGGCTTGGGCTAGGATGTAGCACAGTGGTACACTGAGCTATGCTTCATGTAATGACGTTTACACTTAGGAAGGAATTGAGTGCCTGCATTTGCCGGGCACTGTGTGAGATAGTTATGGGTATTATCTCACTTAGACTCAATTTGATGAGGTTGATATACTATCCCCACCAGAGAACTGAATTTCAAAGAGATCATTTTCCCCGGGTCGCACAGTCCATGTCTGTGCAAAGCCAGAGGCCACACTCTTTGTGTTATTGTGCAGTCAGCCTCGACCCCGCCACAGCGCTTGAAAGCACACCACAGGTCTTTTCAGATTTGGTGTATCTCAGTCCTTACAACCTGTGAGATGGCAATGTCATCCCCAAGAGAGTTGCCCAGATGTGGCACCACTGAGACTTGACTTCCTGTCTCCCTGCCTCCAGCTCTGTGCCTTTCTTTCAGGGTCCTGTTCATGTCACTGGGCTAGGTGGAAGGACTTGAGCCCAGCTCTTAAAGAGTTAGAGCACTGGTGGCTGGTGGGGTAAGCTAGAGGGGCAGACCACAACCCCGGTAACATCAGAGAGAGCAGAGAGGAGGTTTCTCGTTCTCTTGGGGAAGCCTGGAAGATGCTGCTGTCCCTTTCCTGCTGGTGAGAGTGGAGGCAGGCCTGACCAGCTCTGGAGACTCGAGTGAGAGGGTCAGACCAGAGGTGAGGAGTCTGTGCGTAGCTGCTGGGGATCTCTGGGGTCTTGGGTGGACCTCTTCACCTCTCTGAACCCAGATGTCACAGTTGTTTTTTTTTTTTTTTACCATAAATCATCCTGGAAAGCCGGGTATGGTGGCGCATGCTTGTAATCCCAGTACTTGGGAGGCTGAGACAGGAGGATCGCAGGTTTGAGAACAGCCTCAGCAAGTAGTGAGACTCTCATCAACCTAGCAAGACCCTGTTTCAAAATAAAAATAAAAAATAGGGCTGGGGTGTAGCTCAGAGATAGAATGCCTCTGAGTTCATTCCCCAGTACAAAAAAGAAAGAAAGAAAGGAAAGAAAAGAAAGAAAGAGAGAGAGAGAGAGGGAGGGAGGGAGGGAGGGAGAAGAAGAAGAAGAAGAAGAAGAAGAAGAAGAAGAAGAAGAAGAAGAAGAAGAAAAGGAAGGAAGGAAGGAAGGAAGGAAGGGGAAAGGAAAAAAAAGAAATCATCCTGGAATGCCACTTTCTCCAAGAAAAGACTAGGCTAACCTGACTGCTAACCAGCTGGTTGTGGTTAACTGTCCCTGAACAAGCATGGAGTATTAATGTAAAGAACCTAGAGACTTACTCTTCCCTGCCCTGCCACCGACCTTAAAAGAGATGTTGAGCATGTTGCTGCCCCTCTGTAAGGCAAGGATGCTAACATCGCCCATGATGAGGGAGAATGTGTTTAGTTAGTTGTACACTCTATCATGTAAATGAAATGCTCAGTTAGAAAAAAAATCTAGTTGGAATTAGAAAAGGTGAGATTCACACGAACCTGGAAAGGCTTCCTGGAGGCATGCAGTATTAGCTGGGTCAGGAGGATTGAGCGGGCAGCAGGTAAAGCTGCAGGTGGTATGGACAGTGGGGCAGAGGACCAGGCCTCACTCAGAGTAGGGAGGGCTCTTTCCTTCCCATCTGCCTCCATCAGTGTCTCCCGCACTCACTGCTCCTCCATTCTCTTCCCTCCCAAGGGAATGAATTGATGGACCTTAATTCTATTATTTAATTCTATTATTTAAACACACAATAAAGGACCCTGAAAGAAAGCCACAGAGCTGGAGGCAGAGAGACAGGAAGTCAAGTCTCAGTGGTGCCACATCTGGGCAACTCTCTTGGGGATGACATTGCCATCTCACAGGTTGTTAGGACTGAGATACACCGAGTCTGAAAAGACCTGTGGTGTGCTTTCAAACACTGTGGCGGGGTCGAGGCTGACTGCACAATAACGCAAAGAGTATAATTTTTTTTCTCCCTCCCAAGGTGCTGGGGATCGAACCTATGGCCTCGCACATGCAAGGCAAGGGCTCTACCACTGAGCTACATCCCAACCCAAGCCCTCAATTCGCAATTCTAAGAGACTATTTGTTGAGACATGCTTATAATTAAATAATGGCTTTTATGGGAATTAAAATATTTCTACTATAAACACACACTGGTTTTAAGTTGCATCCTAATTTCAAAACCATTAAGTTGTGGGGAGAAAGTGTATCTTAAAATTAAGAAAATATAGTTCTGTCACTTCGGAATGAATACTACCCAAAAAAGTTAGTGGTGTGGACTTTGAGACCAACGATCAAGTTCCTGTTCTGCTGCATACTAGCTTTGTTATTCTGGGCAAGTCGTTTGATTTCTCTAAGCATCAATTCATTCATAAAATGGCCTATAAATTGCCCGGGCACAGAGGGTGAGCAGTTATGGCTGATTGAGTCTGAATGTCAATTCATCTTGGAAGGAGGTCAACAGAAACATATTTTGTCTAAAATTAGGGGTTGCCGTATTTAAAAAAATAACTATATGCTATCATTTAGGATAGTATAACACAGAGTGGTGTTCTCAACTGGGAGTCATTTTGCGCCTCACAATATTTGGCAATGTCTGGAGACATCTGTGGTTGTCAAAATCATGGGGAGGGAAGAGCTACCTGCACCTTGGGAGTCGAGGCCAAGAACGCTGCTGAACATCCTACAAGGGGCTGGGAGTGGAGTTCGGTGGAGAGCATTTGCCTAGCATGTGTGAGGCCCTAGGTTCAATTCCCAGCACCCCTCCCCCACAAAATCCCATAAGGCAGGAGCCCCCACAACTCAGGATAATGTGGAACAAGATGCTCATTCAGGCTCGGAATTCCTGACGCAGAGGTGAGGAGGGTGGACCGCAGAGCCTGGCTGCCTGGGTTTAAACCCTGGCTCTGCTACCTACTAGCTGTGTATCTTTGGGTCAGTTCCTTTACCTCTGTCCCTCAGTGTCTTTGTCTTTGAGAGGACTAATGGCAATATCTGCCACTCAAGGAGGTTTTAAGGGTGTTAGGACATCATGCAGGTGGAGTGTTTTGAACAGACTGACTTTGAGGAGCAATCGGTGTCAGCTCTTATTTCGATGAGCACTAGAGTTAGTGAAGATACCTAGTGACCAGCACCAAGACCAGAAATAAGTTGCTTCCCTCCTTAAGCCAAAGTCTCTCCATCTGTTAAAAAAAACTGTGGGGGTCAAATGAAATCAAGGATATGATAGCACTGTGGAGATGGTGGAAAATCTTACAAACACACTTGTACCACTATTATTGCCTCAAACTCCATCCAGTGAGAGAATGTTCCAGAGTGAAGCAATGAGCTCTCCTGGGCCAGGCTGTAACTCAGCAGTGGGGACGGCAGAGAGGAGGAGCCCAGCCAGCGCTGCAGGCCCCGCAGCAAATGCTCCTTAAGTACATCTTCAGCTGTGCGTCCAGGAAGCTGCCTGGGTTGTACTGTTATGCGCAAATTGCACCCCAGCTTCCCAGACCACTTTCTCCACAGGAGAACCCAGGAACCAGCCTATGTGCCTACTCTGCAGGCTCTAAACTTAGGGAAAAACAATGTGTATAGTGCCCTGAAGGCCCTTGGCCGGGGATCGGTTCCCACTCCACCTCTGTCTTCTCAGATGACAGCTGGATTGCTGGCCTGGACTCTGAGGCCTGCTGGAGCCCTCGCTCTAACCACAGAGGACGGAATGAGGATTATTATCTTTAACAGTTGTGTGAGCAAACAGTTATCTAGCAGGGGCTGTGCCAAGCAATTTACATAAATCAATGCATACAATCCTCAGATCAACTGTGCGAAACGTTGGGTATTATGGCCATATTGCTGATGATGTCACCAGGGCTCAGAGACGTTAAATAACTTGCCCAAGAATGCATAGTGCCAGACCCACATCACTCTCAGCCAGTATGCTGCAGTACCCCGAGCCAGAATGTACACATCCTGGCAAACGCGAGTACTTTGTATTTGTTCATTAAGTTTAATGAATGAATGCTCGAGGGCAAATCACAAAGTAGCCTGTTCCTCTCTGTGCTCTGTCCCTCCCTGCCTCTCCTCTGCCGCCCCCTCTGCCTGGGCTCTTACCAAGAGTTCCGCATGAAGCTGTTCTTTAGGGGTTCTTCATTGACAACTGCAGATCACAACCTGCCTGAAGTTCTACCCAGAGAGCCTGCCCTGTGCCAAGCCTTTGATTCATTATCCCTGGCACTTGATCTGAGGGGTGGGGGTCCACATCTGTGGGAGGTAGATGGGGGTGAGGGGGAGACTGATGGGAAGACCAGCTAGTTGCATGACTGCAAGGTAAAAGCATTCCGGAGGGGGGGGGCTTAGGGACGCCACCCCTGGGCTGAGTGAGTGAGACTGCTTTGAAGTGGTCAGACCTGTATTTGGCATGGACTGGACCACAGCTACCCTCTCCTGTCCATCCCAACATATTCTTCATTCAGTATCCCACAACACACAATGGAAAATTAAGACACTGTTCTCTCCAGCAGCTCAGAATCGGCACTGGGGGGAGAAGGGAAAGTAACTGCTGCTAAGAGCCTCCTACGTGCCAGGCACTTTCTCTTTTAACCTAATACTCATAAGTAGCCAACGAGCTAGAAAAACTCATTGTAGAGTTAGGGGAAATGAGTTCAAAGAGGTTAGGCAATTCGCTGAAAGTTCCAGAAGAAATTGCTTTCAAGGAAACATTTTTGACGTTAAGCAGGTCAGTTGGCTTCTTGCCATTTTGCATCCCTGTGGGGGTCCACCCTCAACTGAGACAGGCAATTTTCGTGTGTCCAGAGAGCTGCAGAGGCTGAGCGGAAAGTGAGAATAGCCCAGTTTTCACAGAGTCCCAGCAGGTTCCGAGGTCAAACTAGTTCAGGCCCCACTCCCTGCAGTACCCATGGGGAAAGGCAAAAGGGCAAGGCACCCCCAGCACCCCATCCAAAGGAGAGTAGTGTTCTTGGTGAAGCCTCCTACAGGATGAAAGCCCAAGAGGGAGGTTTAGGAGTGAGGGACCTTTCAGGTGTTCCTGGAGGCGGCCCAAGAGCTAGTCAACAAGCATGTCAGGACCCTCAGTCAGACCTGCAGAGCTTGAGTTGTTGCACCACCCACAATAAGCAGAATTGTAGACACAAGCTTCTGCACACCCCACTTATTAATCCAGTCACGGTCACCCCCATTAACCTAATCTTCCACCCAGCCATCCCTCCATCCCTTCTTCCCCCTCAATTGCTCACAGTAGTTTCTTGCTTTCAGCGACCATTGTGGACACCTGTCAGGCACCTTTAGTGCCTTGCCAAGATCTAGGAAGCCCTTCTCCTGGTGCAGAAAGCATGGGGCCTGAGCCTGGACTCATGGGCTAGAACTTTGGCAGACAAAAATGGGTTAAAATGAGAGCAGTCCAGATAGAAGGAATGGTGTGAGCAAAGGCATAAAAGTAGTAAAATCTGGGTGAAGTGTAAGCGATCATTGTCATCCATTTTGGCAGAGTGTTTCCCAGGCACATTTGCCCACAGAGCATCTCCCAGGCTCGGTGCGCTGAGGAATGCGCTCCAGGAGGGGCCGTGGTAGAGTGCGTGCGAGAGTGTGTGGTGGAGAGCGGTGAGTGTGAGGGCAGTTGTGCTTGCTCCCAGAGGTCGTGACCTCACCATCCACTCCACAGAATACTAGCACCCAGAGACACGCTCCATGGAGAAATGGTTCCAGCAATAAGTGTGGGAAGCACCAGTCTTTGGGGGGGATTTACAAGGCACAGCAGCATATCAAAGGCTACCCCACCCTGAATCCTTCAGCAAAGACTATGTTAATTTTGCTTAACGCTATGTTTACCAAACTTATTTCACCACAAATCCCTTTGTTTAAGGAAATATCTTTACTTGGGAGATTGAGAATTGCTTTTGTTTTGACAAAGTTAACATGTGCTTATTGTATTCATCTATTTCAAAGCATAGGGTATGCTTTGGCCAGATTCAGCCCAGCACCTGGCCTGGTTTTTGGTGTATTGTTTTTGTTTTGGTACTGGGCATTGAACCCAGAGACATTCTACCTCTGAGCTACAACCCCAGCCCTGTTTTATTTTATTTTTGAAACTGGGTCTTGCTAAGTTGCTGAGGTTGGTTTGGAACCTACAATGTTTCTGTCTCAGCTTCCCAAATACTGAGATTCCAGGTGTGTGCCACCACGTCCAGCTTCAGCACCTGTTTTTATATGGTCCTCAATCTATGAATTTATTTTATTTTATTATTGGCAGTGCTGGGAATCAAACCCAGGGCCTTGCACATGCTAAGCAAGTGCTGTACCACTAAGCTACACCCCCAGCCCTTTTCATAGGTTTTTAAATGATTTTTTTTTTTTTTTTGCGGTACCGGGGATTGAACCCAGGGGCATTCTACCTCTGAGCTACACCCCCGGCCCTATTTTTTATCCTTTATTTTGAAACCGGGTCTCACAAAGTTGCGGAGGGCCTCACTAAGTAGCTGAGGCTGTCTGCGAACCCAGATCCTCTGGTCTCAGCTTCCCAAATACTGGGATTACAAGCGTGCGCCACCACGCCCGGCTGATTTTTTTAAAAAACCTCTCTCTCACTTATGGTGTGGCCCATATTCTCTCTTGTATGTGTATTTCTTACTTTCCTAAATAAACCTCTATTTATAAAAGAAAAGAAACAGAAGATTTGGAGACACATGAAAAGTATATGGAAATTTAAATTTCAATGTTCATAAATACCTTTTTTTTTTGACAGAGCCACATTCATTTATTAGGCTTGTCTGGGGTTGCTTTTGAGTTACAGCAGCCTTGTTGAGATGGGACCACGGGATCCTCAAGCCTAAAGAGCTTCTACCTACCTGATCCTTTATGGAAGACAGTTTGCCAATCCCTGCTCTAAACAAGGCTGTATTGAATGTCCTTACCCATTACTGCAAACATGTGCAAGTAGGGCTCCCATAAATATCAGCCTGTTTGATCTAAGCCAATCAGAGGCACAGCTCAAAAAGTATGTCTCGCTCTTATTTTAGTTGATTTTTCTTTTGAGTGAGGTTAAGCAGATTTCACAAATATAAAAATGTTTTCTTCTTCCTTCCTGTAAAGTTTTTTTTCCCAATTGGATAAAGAATATGAATAAAGGTATTTTTCTTATTGCTTTATAAATGTATTAAGGAAATCGGCATTTTGTCTTGAGTGCACATGTTTTCTTCATTGGTTATTGGACTTTATTTTCAAGCAGAAATGTTCAGTTCTCAGTGACATGAAGGTGAAGGTGGGTTCAGACGCTGCCAGGGAAGGGGGTGGGGGACCAGGGCCAGGCAGGCAGGACTTGTTTCTGTGGCCCCTACCTTGCTCCAGCCCTGGACCAGGCCCTGGGACTCTGCTGTTATGAGCAAGCAGGTCAGAGCTCAGTGGACATGCCACAGGGACAGCTCTTCCAGCTGGCCTGAGGAGTGAGCAGGGACTGCAGGGTACAGGCTACGGGGCAGGACAGGGGTTAAGCTGTATTGGGTGGTGATGAGGAGCCTGGCACAGCCACACCTGGGTGTAAGGGCAAGGACAGGAGTCCACAGAGTCTCCCTGAGTCCCTGAGCTGGACAGAGAGCTGACCTACTAGGGTCCTACACAAGGCAGAATGTCCTCTCTCACAATGGAGGGAAGTGACTCTCAGGGATAAAGCCACCCTGCCAATAGAGACTTAAAGCAAGGTCTGAGGGGTGAAGATTGCCTGGGGCACTGATGAGGTATTGCTCTAGGAGCAGTGAGGGTGTGAGGGCAGTGCTGACCTCTTCTGGAACCAGGGCCTCCCCCTTTGCCCCCACTTCAGAAGTTCCAAAGGAGAGAGAACCATGCATACAAAGCAGAGCCTCAGCCTGGGAGGGGCAGGGGCCTGGAGAGAGGGTCTGAGACCAGACCCTGCAGCCTAAGGCAGTTGGAGGTTGCTAGAGGTTTGGGGGAGCCAGGCAGCCTGAGAGCTGCTCCCCTATCTGGAACGCCACCCCAGGGCTTCCTGTAGGCAAGGACACGGATGAGGAGGGAGCCACTGGGAAAGCCAAGAGCTCACAAAGGTTCCGCTGTGCTTGGCCTGGGCTCCAACAGAGCCTGCTTTCTTACTTGGAGGAAGGAGAGGACTAGGGACCATGTCTGTGGCCTGCTGGCCCCACACAGCACCCCCACTCCAAGCTCCACATCCCCAGGGAGCTCTGCATTCCTCTCTATGTTGGTGCTCCCAGTTAGACCCAAGTAGGACTCCAAGTCTTCAGTCTTGAAGACTCCTGCTCCAGGAACCTGTGCTCCCTGAGGCCCTAAGGGCCTCTGCAAGCAGAGGAGGGCCACATGGAGGCCGCCTTTCACCAAGCACCTGCAGATGCCAGACTCTGGGCAGGGCTCTTCATTTATAGGGTTTATATTTCATCCTCCTGGCAACTGCACAGTAGATATTATTGTTTCCATTTTACAGACAAAAATACAATTCTCGAAAGGCTAAGCAACTGGCCCACAATGAGTCAACCTAATTCAGGTTCACCTCACCTGTGAATCTAATCTCCATGTCATCCCTGCACTGCCCTGTGCAGCAAATAACCCCGTGTCTCGCACACGTCTGGTACAGAGCGGGGGTCCCATGAATGTTGACTTTATCACGCTCTTTCTTGACTGGGCGGTGAGCTGCACAGACAACCATCAAGGTCAATAATGTTCCTCTCACTTTTGTGATGGGAGACTGGAGCTTAGATGAGATGAGCAACTCGCCTATGGCCACACAGCTAGCCATGGGAGTCGGGGAAGTTGGAGGACATTCAATGAAAGATGGATGGAATGGGCTCAGCTAAGGAATGACAGATTTTTAAGAAATCAAAGCCTGGGAGCATCACTGGAAGCTGCAGACTTGCCATGGGGTGCCCAGCCCTGCCTCGGATGAACTCTCCCCCATCAGAAGAACAGCAGCCAGACGTCTGGGCTTGGGACGCCTGTCCAGTCCCCACATACTCTCTATGACCTTCAGCAAGAAGTTTTCTTCCCATTTTGGGTCTCTTTGACATGTGTTAGAGAAATTAAGGTCCCTGCCTGTCCACTCAGGGTAGGATGAGCCCCACCTGGGCTGCAGGGCCAGGGCCCACATCTGGGAGTCCCCACCACAGCAGTTCAGTGTGGGCTCTAACAGGAGCCTTAGAAGTTTGCACACACTCACAACTGGCCGGATTGGGTGGCAAAGGCCCAACGAGTGGACCAGGCCCTCTGGGTTTCCTGAAGCAACCTCTTCATGGCACCGTTCATCAAAGAGGCTTTGTGTAATTGGTGGAGACTGGGCAAGTCCATGAGGAGAGAGAAGCTGGGAGGAAGCCGGCTGAGCAAAGCCCTCTAGGTGAATAGAGACCCATTTTGCAGAAGCCAAGCACCCCTCCCCACCCCGTCTGGCAGAGCCTGCTTAACGACCTCCTCTCTTCCACCCACCCTCGCCACCCTTTGCCCAGAGCCAGGGTGTCAGCTTGGGTTTGGTGACAGCAGCCCTGAAGGAGGTGTTGTGTGGCTGAAGCCCTCCATTGTAGCAGCTCTGGCATCTTGCATGAGTCCAGCCTGGCCAAGTTGTCCTCCTGCCAAGCTGGAGAGCAGCTGGCCCCTGAGGGAGCCTCTCCAAGCAGGTAACTTGATTCCCTGCAGCTCTGCCCCAGCCCAGCTCCAGCCGGCCACCAGGAGCCAGGGCTCTGAAGAGTTTATAGCAACAGAGCAGGAGCTGTGAGCAGTCTTCAGGGTCCGGAGAAGGTGACTACCAGGACCCCAAAGCCTGTGAATGGGGAGAAAACAGGGTGGACTGTCCGGGGACCCAGGTTCTGGTCCCCGCTCTTCACTAACTTGCTGTGTGACTGCGTAAATCGACTCCTCTCTCTGTTCTCAGTTTGTACATAAGGAGTCTGACAGGTGGTCTCTAAAAGCTTACAGATGGACTGACTGGCCTGGGTCTCCTTGGTCTGCAGCATCCCTTTCAGACAAAGGTCTAACTACTCTGTGCCACATGATCAGGGTGCCCCATGGCCCTGAGTCCCCTCCACCTGGCCTGGCCCTAGGAGCATAAGGAGAGAAGGCTCCCATTGCCCTGGTCCTCAGCCTCTCTCAGCAGTCGGAGAACATTGCAACCTCAATGAACTGCATTGGGTGTGGCCTCTATTTCCCTCAAGACAACCAAGTGAAACTGGATTTTTTCTCAACAACTGTGATAAAGCTAAAGAACAAGCTGGATATAGGACTCCACTCTGAATCTCTAAATCAACAAAACCAATGTGTGAGTAATGTTGTGAGATAAAGCTTTTGATTGCTTCTCCCCTGGAATTTGTTTTGCTGTTAAACATATAAAGTAAGCTATTGTAAATTTGCTACCATCCTTTTTTTTTTAGGAGGAAAGTCTTGAGATTATGCATTTCTTGTATTTTGGCATTCACATGAGATTTTCTTAGATGAAACAATGGTGTGATCGTACATGATGGTTCTTTTTACAAAGTCTAGCACATACCCAGAATAGTCATGCTCATCCGTGGACAGTTTGATGCATTTTCACTAAGTGAACACATGTGCAACCACTACACAGATCAAGAAGCAAAATACTGTGATGATTGTGATGTTCCTTTTTTTTAAATTTTTATCTTATTTTTTTGCAGTGCTGGGGATCAAACCCAGGGCCTTACACATGCTAGGCAAGCGTTCAGATACTGAGCTTCATCCCCATCTCAGTGATGGTTCTTTTTAATGTGTTCTATTCTTAGCAAAATGAAGTTGGTAACTTTATGTTGGTCAGCACCTCTTTGTGTGCATGTGGTACTGGAGGTTGAACCCAGGGGCGTTCTACCTCTGAGCTCTACACCCCTAGCCCAGTCCTATTTTATTTTTTACTTGAAAACAGGGTCTCGCTAAGTTGCTGAGGCTGGCTTTGAACCTGCAATCATCCTGTCTCAGCCTTCAAAGTACTGGGATTACAGGTGTGTGCCACCATGCCCGGCTCTATTTTTTTTTTTTTATTTTGAAACAGAGTCTTGCTAAGTTACCACATGCTGGCCTCAAACCTGTGATCCTCCTGCCTCAGCCTCCCAAGTACTGGGATTATATGTATGTGTCACAGCTATCAATACCTCTTTATTTAAATTTACCAGCTCATAAAATCTAAAATTTTGGAACCTTCTGGACTAGATGATCTGATAATGTCCCATGTGATATGAGTTAGTTAGCTCAGCCGTTCTACTTGAGTCCCTCATCTGGAGGGGCCAGCCAGAGGGAAGCAGGCCCAGGCCTGGGACCTGCCCGCCCAATCCCAGGGGCAGGAAGAATCTGGATGAACCATCCCTCCAGATGAGGGACTCAGCACAGCTGGACACTGGAAGCCAGGACCAAGGGGCAGTGAGGAAGAGTGGCTCTGGGTGGGACAGGCGGGGGATGAATCACTCCGCCCGTCCAGGCGGCTCTGCAGCTGCTTTTCATTAGCCGTCACTCGTCCCTCCACACCACCTCCCAGGGCACATCTCAGGACACCTAGGAATCTCCAGGCACAGTTTTTGCCCATCGACACATCTCTCCCTGCACTCGATTCCCAGCTGATGCCTCCCCGACCCAGGAAGTCATTTTTTACCCTTTTTTCCCTTGATATATGGAGAAGTCCTGGCACCCTTCTGAAAGGATATGCGATTTGTTCAAATCACACAACAGGCTGGGAGTCCAGGAGGCCTCATCCATTTGAACGGGGCATAGCGTATTTATCAAGGATTCGCTTTGTACCAACAACATAGACTAGGGTGCTTCTGAGGAAGAAGATCCTTCCCTTCAATAAGTATTAAGTATTATCCCATTCCATAAGTATGTGCCCGGCTCTCAGAAGGTGCTGATCATTCAAGCTTTCAGCAAATGAACAGCTTCTCTGTGTTCTCTGTGTCACTAGGCTGAAGTCACTGTCCTTGGGGAGTTCATAGCCTGGTGGGAGAGATGAGGCCAGACGAAATAGCCACAGTTGAAACCAGACAGTCATCACAGTAATGGGGGTGGGGAGGATGAGGGAAGGAAGCATCACACGAGGCTGCAGGGGCCACAGGAGGCCTCTCAACGGCAGCATTTGAATTTGCCCTGGACAGATAAATCATGTTCCATGTGCTCAGCTTAACCAGCAGAGTCCCTCCCAGTTCTATTCTGCTGCCACTGTGGAGTTAGTTGTTGGGCTAGGCCTTCCGTTGAAAATGACTGTCCTCATGCTACCAGTGGTACATGTTTAGGAGCTTGTTGTCACTCAATTTTTAAAAAAAACTGGTTGTAGCCTAGCACTGTTGTGCACACCTGTAATCCCAGCTAGTTGGGAGGCTGAGGCAGGAGGATCACAGGTTCAAGGCCAGCCTTAGCAACTTAGTGAGCCTCTATCTAAAACAAAAAATTTAAAAGGCTGGGGATGTAGCTCAGTGGTAGAATGCCCCCGGGTTCAATCCCCAGGACCAAAAAATAAAATTAAATAAAGTTTTTACATGCAAATAGTTCAGGAAGTCTACAAGTTTTGTGATGGAAAGCAGCATTCCCCCATCCCAACACAAAACACCATTTTCCTCTCTACAGAGGCAACTGCTTTTGACTAAATTATTTGCTTATATTGTTCTTTCTTTCTTTCTTTTTTTTTTTTTTTTTTTTGGTGGTGCTGGGGATTGAACCCAGGGACATCCTACCTCTGAGCTACACCACCAGCCCTATTTTAGTTTTTTATTTTATTTTATTTTTTGCAGTACTGGGGATTGAACCCAGGGGCATTCTACCTCCGAGCTACACCCCCAGCCCTATTTTTTATTCTTTATTTTGAAACAGGGTCTCGCTAAGTTGTGGAGGGCTTCATGAAGTAGCTGAGGCTGGCCGCGAACTTGCGATCCTCCTGTCTCAGCCTTCCAAGTACTGGGATTACAAGCGCGCGCCACCACACCTGGCTTAGTTTTTTATTTTTATTTTTATTTTATTTTATTTTATTTTTTTGCGGTACTGGAGATTGAACTCGGGGCATTCTACCTCCAAGCTCCACCCCAAGCCCTATTTCTTTTTATTCTTTATTTTGAAACAGGGTCTTGCTAATTTGCAGAGGGCCTCAATAAGTAGCTGGGGCTGGCCGTGAACCCGGATCCTCCGGTCTCAGCCTCCCAAGTATTGGGATTCCAAGCATGCGCCACCATGCCCGGCTTAGTTTTTTTTATTTTGAAACAGGGTCTCACTACGTTGCTGAGGCTGGCCATGAACCTGCAATTCTCCTGACTCTGCCTCCCAAGTTCCCAAGTACTGGGATTATAGATGTGCACCACCAGGCCCAGCTTTTCTTGCTATTTCTTGATTTCTCAACCTCTCTGGGTTTCTCTAGTGTTCTCTCTCTCTCTCTCTCTCTCTCTCTCTCTCTCTCCATACCCATGTGTCTATGTTGTGTCTCCCTACCTCCTCCCACTATAATTACATCACAATTTTGGTTAGAAGAATACTGTTTGCATCATTAGGCTATGTCAGTGCTGCTGACAACTTAGCCATGTAACATTCTGATTACCTTTCCTTCCCTGCATAAGTATTACAGTTATGTAAATCTCCTCTCAATATGTTTAAAGGTACTGGCTTTCCCACTAACTTCATCTTCCTGAAGGTTGGGAGACTCTTCCAACCTGTTCCAGTCAGGATCCGTTGCTCTCTATTGCAAGAACTCTGACCTAGGGATCCTTTGCCTCTCTTCTTGTTGCATCTCCACTGGACACCATGTCGTCCTCTTTCTTGGTTTACTCACTCATTTCTGCTGAAGCACTTCCGCCGGCAGCTCCTCCATCAACAAATGAATGGGTCACAAAACGGTGGTATATATACACAATGGAATTTTACTCAGCCATAAAGAAGAACAAAATTATGTCATTTGCAGGAGAATGGATGGAACCTGAGAATATTACACTAAGGGAGGTTAGCCAGACTCAGAAAGTGAATGGTTGTATGTTTTCTCTCATATGTGGAAGTTAGATAGAAATTGGTAAACAAAAGAGAACGCAGATAAAGGAGCAGATTCCAATGGAGCAATGGAGGTGGTTTAGAGGAGGGAGGAGGAGGATAGAGATGTAAAGAAGGCAACAGTTTAAATAATGCTATGTATATATATGAAATTACCAATACCAGTCTCAATGATATGTATGGGGAAGGGGAGGGAGTGATGTGGAATCTGGAGGGAAATGCACCAAGTATTGTGTGCATGTATATTTCTATTATTCTATACCTTAGTATGACGCATCATTACAATGCACCAATAAAAGCATATAAAAAAAGAAAGCATACAAAGAGACCTTACATGACTAAAAAATGTATCTTCACCCTTGCAAATCCTTTGGGAGGGTATGGAATTCTGTGATGGAAATTATTTCCCTCAAATTTGGAGGTGCTTTCTCATTGTCTCCTAGTTCCCATCTTGCTACTAAGAAATCCAATGATATTCTGATTCATAATCCTTTGTATGAAGCCAGCTTATTTTGATTTTTTATCTGGGAGCTTGTGGGATCTTCTCTTTGTTCTCAGAGTTCTGAAATTTTGATGTCTTGGTGTGAATCTACTTTCATGCATTGTGCTGAGTCCTCAATGGGTCATTTCAATCTGAAACCCATGTATTTCAGTTCTCAACATTCCTTCTAATCTCTCATTCTAGAATTCCTGTCATTCAGATGTTTAGTGCCCTGGACTATCTTCTATTTATCTTTTCTATTTCCCATTCCTTTCCCATTTTTGCTCTATTTTCTCAAAGTTATCTTCCGACCAGTCTTTTTAACTTCTCATTTTTTGTTACTGTATGTTTACTTCCCCAAAATTCTTTTTTGTAGCATCCCATTCTTGTTCGTGGGTGCAATATCTTATTTCTTAGGAAATTAATCATTGTTTTCTCTTTTTTTGTGTGGTACTGGGGATTGAACCCAGAGGAATTCTACCTCTGAGCTACACCCCCAGCCCTATTTTTAATTCTTTATTTTGAAACAGGGTCTCACTAAGTTGCGGGGGGACCTCACTAAGTAGCTGAGGCTGGCCGCGAACTGGGATCCTCCGGTCTCAGCCTCCTAAGTACTGGGATTACAAGGGTGCACCACCACGCCCAGCTCAAATGTTATCTCTTTTCACCAAACTTCAACTCTCCTAGGAGGAACTAATCCTTCCCCCTATATTTGAAAAACCTTCACTGTTGCCCTTATTGCCTTATAATAAATTTATTTGTATACACATCAGATTTCCTCCATTAAACCATTAGCTCCTTGGGCACAGAACTCTTCTCTCCCAGTATAACACACTTCTTTCTTTTCTTTTTTTTTTTTCTTTTTTCTTTCTGTGTGTGTGTGTGTGTGTGTGTGTGTGTGTGTGTGTGTGTGTGTTACTCGGGATTAAACCCAAGGGCATTGTACCTCTGAGCTATTCCCCCAGCCCTACTTTATTTTTTATTTTGAAACAGGGTCTCACTAAGTTGCAGGTGGCCTCGCTAAATTACTGAGTCTGGCTTCGAACCTGCGATCCTCCTGTCTTAGCCTCCCAAGTACTGGGATTACAAGCATGTGCCATCACGCCCAGCTTTTGTTTTCTCTTTTAAGTCTTCTGCATTTTGCTTTCTAAGTTGCTTTCCCCCACCCCCGCTGTTTGGTTTGACTTCTGTATTTCTGCTTAGAGGCTTTCCTCAAATGCTCACCCAGCCTTTGCTGTCTGCTCGTATTTAAGAATGGGATGCTAGATCACAGATCTGATAACCTAGGAACATGATTGGGGCACTATAAGGATCTGGTTGGGGCCTTCCATGTCTCTTCTTTTGAGCTGGTCAAGAGAAAAGCTCCTCCAATTTCCTGCCTGAACAACTATATTTATCCTATAGGGAATATTAGTTTTCTGCAAGGAGGTGTGTGTGGGGGGGGGCAAGTACCTGGGCATCTGCTTCTTAAATAGATTTCCAAGCAATCTTCCTGTTTTTAGCTTCCCAGACCCACACAATTCCAGAAGTACCTAGCACAGCAAATTCCTGAAGCATGTGGGGATTTCAGTGTAAACCGGGCTGCTTTTCAACTTTCTTTATTGCCTGTTTAGGACTCAGTTACCATTTGTTGTAGGCCGTGTCTGGTTTCCAATATTTTGATAAATCCCCTAATTGTTGTTTTTGTTAGTTTCAAGAAAGACCACAGTGTGAGTTCCACTTGCTATCTTTATCCTATTTTGATTTTTAAATGGACAGCGACAACACATTTCAGAGCAGGAATTCTTTGCTGCCAACTTATAAACACAGAATGTAACCAGAATGTGGACGAAGGCCCACCGGTTCTTTACCTGTTATGACCTTGCCTAGTTCTAAAAGCCCAAGTCGAAAGCCACCCCTTGTGATGCCTGCCTGTCTCCCAAGTTCATATCTTGTTTGACCCAAGTTGGGCCAACTGAATGAGACATTATAGTACCTTACAGATGTGACTCCATTGAAACCTTACACTTTATAACTGTAGATGCTCAGAGAAACTGCTATATAGACCAGGATGCCACAGCTAATAAGTGACAGAACTGAGATCGGAACTGAGGCTGTCTCCACCATCCAGCTCCTCTGACATTATTGCTGAATTTGGCACCCCAAATGAGGAACTCACATTCTAGTGAGAAAATGGCACAGGTCCTGTAAAATTAGCCCCAGCACAGGAAAGGAGTACATATTTGGGGGGACAGAAGTTGAGTCCTGTGTGGTTCAGAGGAAGGAGGGCTTCATCCCAGCCAGGGCAGGTGTTACTGAGGACCATCATCTGAGCTCACCAGCTCCATCCTCTCAGCCTGGCTTCTCTCCTTAGAGGACTGGCAATGACAGCGAGTAAGAACCATGGTGGTGGTCAAGTTTGCAAACCACTTTTACACAGATCACTGATATGACAGAACCTGGTAGGCTGAATGTTATTTCCATTTTAAGCAAAAGAAAATCAAGGCACAAACAGGTTAATCATCCAGCTGAAAAATGTTTGGCTTCAGGATTCAAATCCATCCCTTCCAAGTCTAGCCTGTCTACCTGTATTTTATCCAGGTCATCGGCTGAGGGGAGCCTTCCCGTTCCACAGTGTCTCTTCATTAATGCTTCACAATGTGTGGTGTGTAGTCTGCTTGTTTTAAAACGCCTATCATTGGGTCCCACTCCAGACCTACCTGGTCTCTGGGTATCTGAAATATGCATTTTTAACAACTGTCCCGTATTTCTTGGGCTCATCTTATACTAAGCTGCCCTCAGCCTATAGTGGGGCCTAGGGGCGCGGTGGGCAGAGGGGGCCCTGTAGTCAGTACCGCCTTTCCTAGCTCTGGCCTTGGGACTGCCTCAGTTTCCCGCCTGGGAAGTGAGCCGTCGTGTGTAGCTCGGATGGAGAGGCGCCCCCCGCTGCCAGCTCGGCTGCACAGGCTAGGGCCACACCTGCCTCCCTCCCAGCCTCCTTCCCGCCTCCATGGGCCTGCCGGTGCTGGTGGAAGGAAACAGCTGGGGTCTCTTCGCTTCCAGGCTGCGGTCGCCTCCTAATCGGCTGCTCCCGGGCTCCGAGGATGGAGGCTCGCGGCCGCTTTCCGCACGCGCCGACCTCCCGCCGGGGACCGCGGGGGCCCCGAGTGCCGGGCGCTTCCCGCCGCAGAGTGGCCGCGGCCCCCGCCTCCCCTCCGGCAGCCCATAAATATTCCCTGGACCCAGAGCGGGCGGAAACTGGCTTTCCATGAGCCTCTGGCCCCGGCCCACCTTCCCCTGCGCAGAAGCCAGCGCGGGAAGCAGGGACTGCGGTCCCGGGGTGCGTGCGCGGCCGGGGGCGTGGCTCCGGGGGCGGGGCGAGGGCGGGGCGGCGGACCTGGGGGCGTGGCGAGGGC
>PVJS01026421.1:0-27021 GCA_004027185.1 Glis glis
GCACATTGTGTTGGGTATTCCAGTCCTCTAGAGTGTGCACATTGTGTTGGGTATTCCAGTCCTCTAGAGTGAGCACATTGTGTTGGGTATTCCAGTCCTCTAGAGTGTGCACATTGTGTTGGGTATTCCAGTCCTCTAGAGATGACGTAAAGTCTGCAGGAGGACGTGCATAGGTCGGTGCACATACTACACCATGCCACACACAGGACCGGAGCAGCTGCGGCTTCTGGCATCCGTGGGGGTCTGAGGACCCTCAGTTGTTCAGGAGCTGAGGACCTGGCCCTGAACGGAAGCACCTTCTTTCCGGTGCCTTGTAACAGGGGGTCTTTTAGAGCTGTACCCCCCCTTTCCCGCTGAGGTGGAGCTATGTAGCCGTGCCCCAACCCACCCGACCTGCCTCTGCTCAGATCTACCAGAGCCTGTTCCTGCGAGGCCTGTCCCTGGTTGGCTGGTACCACAGCCACCCGCACAGCCCGGCGCTGCCCTCGCTGCAGGACATCGATGCCCAGATGGACTACCAGCTGCGGCTGCAGGGCTCCAGCAACGGCTTCCAGCCCTGCCTCGCCCTGCTCTGCTGTGAGTCCCGGTGGGCCTGGGTGCCGCCTCGCCTGCCCGCCGAGCCCCACGCAGACCCCTCTTTTCTCCCCCAGCTCCCTACTACTCCGGCAACCCGGGCCCCGAGTCCAAGATCTCCCCGTTCTGGGTGATGCCGCCTCCTGAGGTAGGCGGGCGGGGGCAGGAGGCACAGGGCGGGGCCGGGGTAGCAGGCACGCGCCCTGGCTGGGGGGCATGCGGACAGCGAGAGGTGGCAGGCTCTTGCTCTGGGCTCCGTTGGGGTGCCGGGGCTTGGCTCTCCCGTCTGCGGGATGGATTCCGTGATGGAATCCCAGGGCCGTCTCTTCCTGGTCTCTCCCGTCCGGAGGATGCCACCCTGCCCCTGTCAGGCTCTGCTAAAGCCCTCCGTGGGCCCCAGCCCGGCTGTGCCGTCCCCACTGTCAGCGGTGGGGGTGGCGTGGCCTTTCTGACCTGCCGCGTCCCGCCCAGCAAAGACCCAGTGACTACGGTATCCCCATGGACGTGGACATGGCGTACGTCCAGGACAGCTTCCTGACGAATGACATCCTCCACGAGATGGTGAGCTCACTCCCGGGGCGGGGAGGCCTGGGCCAGGCTGTCCCTTGCTCCGAGGATAAGCCCCAGACTCGCTCCCCTCCCTGCTGGTTCCGAACATGCCAGGCCTGCTCCTGCCTGGGGCCTCCGCATCCGCCACCCATCCCGCAAGTGGAGTCTTGGCGGTGTTAGGATGGAACCGGGCCTTTGCACATGCTAGGCAAGCACCCTACCACTGAGCCGCACCCCGAGCCCATGGTGCACGCTTCTCCATAGCTGTGGGTTCAGTGTGAATTAGAAAAGCCAGTGCCGGGCGTGGTGGCGCACGCTTGTAATCCTAGTACTTTGGGAGGCGGAGACCGGAGGATCCGGGTTCGCGGCCAGCCTCAGCTCCCAATCTCTCTCTCTCTCTCTCTCCCCGTCTCTCTCTCTCTACTTAGTGAGGCCCTCCGCAACTTTGTGAGACCCGGTCTCAAAATAAAGTATAAAAAATAGGGCTGGGGTGTAGCACTGAGGTAGAACGCCCCTGCGTTCAATCCCCGGTACCGCAAAAAAATAAAAAAGAAGAAAAAAAAAAAGCCAAGCCGGGTGTGGTATGCACGCTTGTAATCCCAGTACTTGGGAGGCTGAGACGGGAGGATCCGGGTTCGTGGCCAGTCTCAGTGAGGCCCTCCACAACTTAGTGAGACCCTGTTTCAAAGTAAAGAATAAAAAATCGGGCTGGGGGTGGAGCTCAGAGGTAGAATGCCCCTGGGTTCAATCCCCAGTACTGCAAAAAAAAAAAAAAAAAAAAAAAAAGCCAGCTGGTCCTGTGCACGGCCTGGCACACCATGGCGGGGCCAGGTAGGGAGCCAGGGAGCCCCATCTCCATGTCCCTCCACTAGATGCTGCTCGTGGAGTTCTATAAGGGCGCCCCGGACCTCGTGAGGTTCCAGGAACCCTGGAGCCAGGAGCACAGCTACCTAGACAAGCTCAAGGTGAGACCCTCCCGGGGCCCAGCCGCCCTGAGTCCCATGAGACCCTCTAAGGGAGGCCCCAGGGTTATATCTGAGGCACCCCAAGAAGTGACCATAGAGAAGATAAAAATGAGAACCCCAGGCCTGCTCAGTGGTAGAGCCTGCCTGGGCCCTGGCATCTAGCATCTAGACAAAAACCAAGACCAAAAAACGCTAAGAGCCCCACGGAGCTCGTGACCTCCCAGCTGGAGAAGCCGCTTCCGCCCCGCAGCTGCCTGAGAAAGGCGGAGAGTGGGTTTTGCTTTGACCTGGAGCCTTAAGCTCCAGCGAGGCCGATCGGAGGCCGGTCCGTGGGCTGACCGCCCGTGGGCTGCCGGCCCCGCGTTTGTCTGCGTCAAGGCCCGGCTGCCTTCTGCGCCCTACTTCCTGCTGAAGCCGTTCTCAGTGAACCCTGCTTGGCTTTGCATAGAAACTTCCCTGCTTTGGAGCGGGTGTGGAGGGCTCGGGGCACCTCCGTCCTGGGGTGAGGGCGGGCTGAGTTGAAGCACCCCATGTCAGGGATGCGGTTTGTTTCAGATCTCCTTGGCCAGCAGGACGCCCAAAGACCAGGGCCTGTGCCACGTGCTGGAGCAGGTGTGCAGCGTGCTGACGCCGGGCAGCTGAGCGCCCCAGCTGGGCGCCTGGTCCAGAGACTCCATCTGTCGCTGTCCAATCCCAGTGTGACTCAATAGCTCGGAGAATAAAGACTGCGAGCAGCCGACGCCGCTAGTGTGTCTCGGGGCGGGTGAGGGCCGGCGGGCACCCAGGCTCGGGCCTTGGGGCACTAGGGGCTCGCTGCCAGCCAGCTCTGTGCCCTTGTTCCTGGGAGCTGGGGCGAGCGGCCAGCCCCCCTTGGGTTCTATGCATGTGCTGGACACCTCAGGGTACAGGAGGGATGGTATGTGTGGAAGATGCCCCGCTCTGCCCCTCTGCTGTGTGTGTGTGTGTGTGTGCACGCGCGTGTGGCTGTGGGGAGGGTCCTCTCGGGGTCACACTGCCCACTGGGCTTGTGTGGGGGTCGGTACCCACTCAGGAGCTGGTACTGGCCCCTCCTAAGCCGGCCAGGGCCCCCTTGGGGAGCCACAGGTGCCAGCCCAGGGATGTGAGGTATACCGAGGAAAAGCCCACTGTGCACCAAGAGGCGGCAAAGGGCTGTAGAAAGAGACATTTAATACTTCTTTTTTAAAAAAATCAGGAGTACATTTCCACTGGCCCCGGGAGGAGCGCTGGAGCAGGGCATCTGTGAGTGCCGGGCACGGGGCGGGCCTGGCGTCCTGGGCTCTGCGGGGTCACGGGGCGGGGAATGTGCATGTGTACATGGCCAGGCCAAGGTCCCCCATTTAGCCAATTTCTGGGTGAGGTGAGAGAAGGTGGAAGCGGGGCTGGGTCCTGTTGGAATGGGCAGGGGTCTGGGGACCCCCAGCTGCCTGCCTTAGTCGAGAAGACGCCGGGTCACCCTGACAGGGCGGCCGGCAGTGGCCTGGAGGCAGGGGGAGGCAGGAGCAGCGAGGGCCGGACGGTCCCTCTGCAGATCTTGTGCTTGAAACCCGGCAGTGGCTGGGGCTGTGGTCCCGTGTGGCACGCCTGCCTGTGCAGCTGGCGGCGGCAGCTTGTGGCAGAGGTGCCCCCTGTGCACGGGGGCTGTGGGGGGGCAGCAAGTGTTTGGGGGCCCAGCGCCCTGTGGGAGGGGGACAGCAGGGACCCCGTTCTGCTCAGCTTGTCCCCGGCCACAGGCAGAGCCGAAAGCAGGCTCTACGCTGGGGGAACCCTGGCTTAGGGGAACCCTGGCTTAGTGGCCCCCGTGGCTCCCAGCTCCCCAGGATGTGGCATGCGTGCAAAGCTGGGGGGGCAACACCTCTGCAGGTGCCCAGGACCCCTGGAGCGGGGCCACACCCATCGCCAGCAACGGGCCGGGAGAGGATTTAGAACCAGGACTGGGGAGTCTGGCCGGGGTCCTCAGACACCCCACCTGTTAAGGCAGGCAGCAGGCCCTGAGCGCCGGCCTCTGCAGCCTGGGGTGGGAATGGGGGAAGAGGGTCCCCTGGAGTCACAGCCCCTGGAGGGCAGGAGGAAGGTTAGTGTTTCTACGAGCACCTTAGTGTGGGCCCTGCCTCGGGCCAGCTGGGCAGGGCAGGGCAGGGCGGGGGGGGCAAGGAAGAATCCGGAAGGGAGCCCCACGGCCACCACGGTGGGGGCACTGGTTCAACAGGCCTCACCCGCCTGGCCACCCTGGCAGGCGTCCAGTGAGGCGCTGAGTGGAATGCAGGAGACCCGGCGGCGGCGGCAGGGTGGACGCGGCCGCGTGGACGGAGGGGCGGGCGGGCGACGCCAGGTCACTGCGGCAGGGGCACGAGCACCTCCACGTAGCTGAGGGGGAAGAAGCCCGACTGGCCGTGCAGCATGCCCTCGTACCAGTTCTCGTCGATCTGGTTTGTGAGCGTGATGAGGTCGCCCTCTCGGAAGCCCAGCTCGCCGTCGTTCTCGGGCTCGAAGTCGTACAGCGCCTTGCAGCTCGGCTGGTCCAGGGGGGCTGGGCGGGAGGCCGCGGCATGTGTGTGGGCTCGCAGCTCACGGCCCTGGCCCTGCCCGTGGCTCGCCCTCCCTCTATGTACTGGGGACACCCAGGGCCACACCGATGACAGAACGGCCAGACCTCGTGGCCTCTGTGCAGACAGCCAGAGCCGGGCCGGTGCCCTCGATGCCCACAGCAGCCCAGGGCACTGCGGCCCCTCGTGTGCACCGCGAGGCTGACACCCAGCACCTGGAGGCTCGCTGGCTGTGGGCCCTGACCTGCTGCCCCCAACCCGAGAGGAGAGCCCCCGTGGGTGCAGCCATGGGGTGGCCCGGCAGGGCCGCTCAGGGCCACTCACGCATAGTCCTGCTGGGGGTCCGGATGGGCTTGTCAGAAGAGCGGAAAGATGACGAAGCTGCTCAGGAACAAAATGGAGGCAGGCTGAGTGTGGGAGGAGGGTCCAATCCCCGTTCCCGGGGACCCCTCCTGCGGTCCCGATGGGCTCAGGCTGTCCCCAAGCTGGGTCCCTGCCCCGGCTACCTGTGGTCTTGGGGGCCGAGGTGCAGGGGAAGCCCCCGTTGGACTGCTCAGGCTCTCCGAGGTCGAAGGGCTCCCGGGGCTTGGGCTTGTACTCCCGCTTGGGCCGCGAGGAGGCTTCCCGCACCCTGCGAGGGAGGGGCTCCGTGAGCGGCCACGGCCAAGGTCCGCTCCTCCGCCCCGCGATCCACACTGTCCTAGGACCCGGCCCAGCACGGGAGGCTGGCCATGGGGTGGCAGGACACACGGGGCCCCTGGTTGGACCCCCGCCCCTGGCACCTCCAGAGCCTGCGGCCACCTCGCTACCCTCCAGCGCATGCTTTGTGCCGTGACGCCCCTTGGCAGCCCAGGGGGCAGGTGACAACACCCGGCTCCCCTCGCCAGGCCTGGCCCCCGCTGACCGCGCGTGTCTAGAGGGTGCGCCCAGGCGGGGAGGCGGCTCGGGGTCAGTGCTGGCTCAGCTCTAACTATCCTCTCATCTCTTGGCGCTCACGCCGCTCCTGCTCTCTCCTGGGACCCTGGGCGAGTCTAAGGAAAGTCTCAGAGCCGCACCAGGGCCGCCTCTCGCCAGCAGAGGGCGCAGAAGGCAGGCGGGGCTCCACAGAGGGGGTGCCGCGGGCAGAGGGGGTGGCTCACCTGCGCCTGAGCTTCTCTGCCAGCTCATCCAGGATCTGCACGGCCTGCCGGTGGTAGTCCAGCTGCGCGTCTACCAGGGCCGAGAGCTGGCTCACCTGCTCTATCTGTGGGACCCGCAGGGCTGAAGGGACCCGCCAGTGGGAGCTGCTCACCGACCCCCACGCTGCAGCCCAGGCAGGGCCTTAGGCCCTGGAGGTTGGGGAGTGCCCCCCGCACGACAGAGGGCAGGCCAGTGCCCTCCCGCCCCCCAGGTCCTTCAGCTCCCCCGTAGCCTCCTTCATGGAACAGCCCGAGCCCACGGTGTGCGTGTGCGTCTACCCTGTTCCAGCCGGCACCGCCCGCCCAGCGTCACCAGCCACGCACGTCGGTCTCCAGCAGGTTGTGCATGCTGGTCTCCGCCACCTCCTTGGACTCCTCAAACTTCTCCAGGGCCTGGCGCAGCTCCTCGTCGGGGATCTTGCCCTGCCGCTTCTTCTTGTAGTCGAAGTCCAGGCGGCGGCCCTCCAGCTTCTTCAGGTGGTGCTGCGGGCGGCGGGACGGGGGTTAGCAGTGGCACCCAGGACAGGTGCTGGGACACGGGGCTGCGGGGGGCTGCGGGGTGGCGGCACCTGGATCTCCTTCAGGTCCTTGTCGCACAGGTTCTGCAGCGGGTCGATGAAGTTCTGCTTCACCTCTATGTCCAGGGAGTCCTTCACCTCGGCCAGGCGCTTCATGGACTCCCCCGCATCCAGCAGGGCGTCGCCTGCAGAGGGGCGGGCCAGGCGGGGGCGTCACAGGGCCATCCCACTGGCCCGGGCCTCCCCTGCTCCCAGTGGCCCGGTGCTCCACAGCTGAGCGCCTGGCAGCGGGAAATTAGAACCACACAGGGACCCCTCCCCGCTCTGCCCACCTCTCTCCCCACATGCACCTGCACCCATGTGCGCAGCCCCTCCCTGGGGAGCTATTTGTTCCACGCCGTGTCACCAGCACCTAGGACAGCGCCGGGAAGATGGAGGCGCCAGGCCCCACTGTGGGCTCCGTGCTAGGGACGGCGCTCTGCGCACCCCCGTCCACACCACGCCCTGGCTCGTGCCTCACCGAAGTTGGATTCGCCACCCAGCTCCTTCCCGTGGCGGATCATGCACTCGCCCAGGAGGCCCTCCGACTGCGGGTAGCCGGGGTTCTTCACCTGGCCCCGGATCTTGGACACCGTGTTGAGCATCGTCAGCTTGGCCCGAGAGGCTGCAACAGGACCGGCCGGGTGGGCGCCATGGTGCCTCCCTCTCACGCCCGTCCATTCCAGAGGTGCACCCTGAGCCAGGACCCGCGCTTCCCAATGGGCCAGGCTGAGGAGTGCATCCCGCGTGGGCACCCCAGAAGTCATGAGAAGAGAACTGGCAGTGTACAGGAGAGGGGGCCAGTTCCAACGCGCGCCCTCCTCCCTCGGCTTCCTTGGACCCGAGCCCTCCTGGTCCTCCATGGGGAGGGCGGCGGAAGGCAGCAGAGGCCAGAGAACCTGGCAGGGGCACAGCAGCGCGGCGCACACTCCCCAGCGATGGGCCTCTGCCCCTCCCCGTTCCTGGTACCGGCCTCCAGTGGAGGCTGACCTTGCTGCGCTCCCTGTGCCCCTTGCCTCCTGATTGCAGAGGCAGCGGAAAGGCCTCACCTGCCTCTTGGCCCAGGAGACCCCGCCCTGTGCTCCGAGGGAGGAGCCAGGCCAGGTCACAGGGACAGGCGCCTACTGCACGCCAAGCCGGCATGCCAGTGTGTGTGGGGGAGATGCTCTTTTGTGGGGGGACTGTTAGTTTGGGGGTGACTGAGGCTGGGACTGCTACAAGGAACAAGCTTGCTTGACCGTGAAGCCCGCGCGGAGGAGTCCAAGCTGCCGGCTCAAGAGGAAAGCAAGCGCATGACCCCAAGGACAGCCGCTGAACCCCTGGACCCAGCTGCGCCTGCACCCCGCCTAGCTGGGCGCAGCAGTTTTGCCAGCCCCACGCTCGCTCTCCGTGCGCTGGTAAGCAGGAGGGTCCTGGGCAGAGCCCCGGCAGCAGGCCGGCCTTACCTGGGTTGGGCTGCAAGTACTCGATGGTTCTCACCAGCACCTCTGTCACGGCCTTGCTGGTGACGTCCACCTTCTGTGAAGAGAGGCAGGCCGTGGGCTTCATGGCCACCCAGGGTCAAACTCCTGCCTGCCTCGGAGCTCGCGCGAGGCCCAGCTCCTCTGCCGGCCGCGGCTGCCTGAGGCTGGGGCAAGGCTGTTACCCGCGGAGTCCACCTGACACGGCCTGGCAGCCCCGGCGCTCCGTAGGGCAGGGGACAGGCCTGACTCAGCGCCGCCCTGACGCACAGCTGGGGTCTTCCTTACCTTCTCCATCTCTTTGAAGTCATCGTCCAGCTTGGTCCCCTCGGCCCCTCCGACCTTCTCACTGACCAGCTGGAAGACAGAAGAAGGGAAATGATTAGAGGAGGAAGAGGAGGAGGAGGCGGCGGCAGCGGCCCTGGATGGCTTCCGGCTGTGTCCGCTGCTGGAGAGAGGCTGCGTGGTCACGACGCCGCTGTGTCCTGCCAGGGACCCTGAAAAGGGCAGCCACTGCAGGAGGGGGTGACCGAGGGGGACCCAGCAGCCCAGGTGGTGTTGGGAGACACCAGGGGTACACCCCAGGACAAGCACTACCCTTGAGGGGAGAGCTGCAGGTGGAGGGGTTCAGGGCAGGGGTGGCCTCAACTGCTGCTGCGACCCCCCTTCCCAGTGTAGGGAAGTCAGCTCAGAGTTTTTGTGCAGGTGCCCACAAAAATACCCTGCAGATGGCAATGCGGGGACGCCCCACCTTTCCTCACCGTCTTGAGTCAGTATTCAAAAGAAACCAAAACTACACTTACACGTTGGCTGAGAGGCGGCACAGACTAATGATTCTGAGCAGAGGTGCAGGTGGCCCTGCGCTCAGACCCCGCGATCTGGGTTCCAGGAGGTGCCCTGCCTTTCTGAGCTGCAGCCAGGGTGGGCCTGCCCGCCCCCCATGTGAATGCCACGGCTACAGAGACACATGGGCCCTTGGTCCTCAGACCGCCCGCTACTGCGATGACGACGGCTGAGAAGGACAGCCACTCAGATGGACGCGTGCCACGAAAGGCCGTGAGGGGCAGCCAGAACACAGACTCCACGGCCATACCCTGTGACCACGCGCTCGGGATGGAAGAAGTCCAGTTGCTACAAAAGCACCCCTGAAATCCGGGGCGCCCTGCACGTGCCTGGCACGTGGGGCATGACGACTGGCTGCCTGGAAGTCCCCGGGCCCCGGGGAGCACGGCAGAGGCCCCGGAGCTCCACACTGCGCTCATCACCCAGCACCTCCGGGCACCAGGCGCTAAGGGGAACCGCGCCTGCGGAGCAGAGGCAGGCACGCTGCGGCTCTCCCGACTCCCTGCTGGTGAGCCGGCCTGGCAGGTCCAGCGAGGGGGGAGCTGGGACAAAACACCCAGCAGGGACACCCCCATGCACCCTAAGCCAACCACAGACCCTCCTAACCACAGAGCAGGCGGGCAAAGGCACAGCTCCTACCCCTGGGCCACCTCCTGGAGGGTACGAAGGGTCTGGAACTAGGCCTGCCTGCAGGGACAGTGATGCCGACAAGCACAGAATGGTGGCATTTCTGGTGATGCCTGCTCAGGACAGTCTCCCACCAGGTGTGCACGCAGAGCCACCCTGTAGCATGGCCAACCGTGGCTGAGTGCCAGGCTGGGGACCTGGACAGGGCTGACTGGAGGAGATTGGGTGAAGCCTTCATTTGGTCCTTGGCTGCTCACAGGCTCACTGAAGCCCCGGCTTTCCCCAGCAGAGGATCTGGCCTCTCCGGGAAGGATCCGAGCCTGCCAGGCCCAGGATTCCCCAGAGCGCACCCCCTGAGGGGAGCAGGCCAACTGTCCGGAGGCCTGGTGTCACTAAGGCGATGGAGCGCGCCGAACGTCCCGGGTCTAACTGCGCGTGCACACACGACCTGGGACAGCCAAAGCTGTGGCAGCCAGGAGGAGAGCAGAGGCGGGTGACGGCCCCAGGACCGGACACCTGGACGCCGCTCAGTCCAAGTGGCACCTGCCAGTCTACACCCACCAGCCTCCTGACTCTGGACTGCTGCAAGGCAAGGTAAGGGTGCCACGAGGGTCCTGTGGTGCCCGGCTGTGCTGTGGCGGAGGCCCAGGATGGCGAGAACCTTGCAGGGAGCCCTGGCAGCCCAGGAAGACAGCAGGAAGTGGGGAGGCTGGAGAGGCGTGGCCCAGGGGCTCCGCGCTGCCAGGCATCACAAGCATCCGCCAGCCCGCGGGCACGCCGCCCACCATGCTCTGCACAAGGCAGCCTTCTCAGGGCCTCCTGCCCACCAACCGGGACCCCCTCTGGGCCCCTGAGGGTCAGTGGCTCTGCACCTTGGAAACCCCTTCCCCTTGACCGTGCCCACCAGGAGGTTGGACTCCAGGAGGGGCCTGGGTGTGCAGGAGAGCCAGGAAGGAAGCAGGGGGAGGGACACGGGCCCGCTCAGCCCGGGCCTGCCCTCGGAGGCCGTGTGCCTCCCTCGGTGATTCCGGGGCGTTCCGCGTGCTCCATGGGAGTTTCACTTCTTGATCGTGGTGAGACTGGACGTTCTCAAAGCTGGGGATTGCCACAGAGGGAAACGAACCGCCTGCCATGGGCCCCGCTCCTCTGTGAACTGGGAACCGAAGCCAGCAGGGCACAAACCACACCTTCCGGGCCGAGGGCGCTCGGGCCTGACCTGTAGTGCAGGACACAGCTGGCGGGCCCTGGCCCTCCCCAGGGCTTGGGGAGGACGGTGACGCGGGAGGCCCTGCTTGCAAACAGCAGAGGGATTCAGGGACTTGCCAGGGTATTGGAGACCCACCTCGGTGGCCTCTTCTGGGTCCTGCGGGCTCCGCAGTGTGGTCTCGGCCCTGCCTGCCCATCTCACCAGGAAATCCAGGACTCAGACTCTGAGCCACCCAACAACTTCTTCAGCTGGCCCACGTTCACCTGGCCATCCTTCCTCTCTGGGTACCCAGGAGGCTGCACCCTAACTCTCTAGGCCCCACTGGTCCAGATCCAAGCCCCAGCCCCTTGGGTCAGGCACCAGGTGGGGCACAGAGACGGAGAAGTCCCTTTTGTCATGGTTCACAGGCTAGGGACCAGCACAGAAGGATGACGGGACCAAGGGGAAAGAGTGGGAAAGGCAGACGGTCACGCCAGCTGCGGCCCCAGCAGCGGAGAAGGGACTCAGCGCCCACGCAGGGCCCTACACGGACCTGACCACCCGGTGCGCCTGCTGTGCTCCCAACTGGCCAGGAGAGAGGGGTTGCGCGTGGGTTGCAAGCGAGCGCTGTGGGCTGAGGAGACAGTCTCAGGACCACAGTGTCTGCATGTCCTTGGCACTCTGGTCAGGGTGCTGCCTGGGGGCTTCCCGTTGGGAAGACCATAGAGGGCGACATAGGGTACTGTCCCTGCCTCAGCAGCAGTGATGACGCCTGAGGTGCGGGGGCCCGCCCCACACGAGAGCAAGCTGAGGCCCCAGCCCACGCGCCGCTCCACAGCTGACACTGGACCCCCACAGTGAGGCCCAGACCCCGCTGACCGAGCCCGCATGGCTGCAGCACCTGCGGGCGTGCAGAACGGGCGGGTGACCACTGCCCTGTCCCACAGGACCCACCCAACCAGTCAGAGCACCAGCTAACCCTAACCCTAACCCCCGAGGGTCCTCAGGACACTGGCTGTGTGCCCTTGGCTCCCACACATCCCGCCTGGGCCTGGCCCTGCCTGGGCACCCTAGCCATTTTCTGCCTGGTCTGGACTCTGCTTTCTGTGTCTGTCACCTGTGAAATGGGCACCTGGGAAGCGAGCAAGCCCGAAAGAGGTGGGGCTTCATCCCAGAGCACGTGACTCTGGCTGCACAGGTGGCTCATCCGAACTAGTAATAAAGACCAGAGCCAGCCACTTGCGGGCAATCCTAGCACTTGGGAGCTGAGACAGGATGATAGCAGGTTCAGCGCCAGTGCCCGGTAACTTACTGAGACTGTTTCAAAATAAGAAGTAAAAGGGGCTAGGGGTATAGCTCAGAGGTAGAACATCTCTGGGTTCAATCCCCTGTACCAAAAAAAAAAAAAAAAAGGCCACGTGGGGAGGGCTTTCTTTCAAAGACGCATTCTTCAGGGTTCTAGGCCTGGCCATCCTTGGGCGGGAGGGAAGGAGAGGTGGGTGCCTCCTGGACCCTGCGATGCAGGCTGGGCAGCCGCAGAGGCAGCAGGAAAAAGCCAGGCGAAGCCGGGCTGTGAGGGCATCTGTGGCGGCCGCTTGGCACCCGGAGGAGCAGCTCCAGTCCCACTCCGGCCTCCGCCAACAGAAGCCTGGCGGATGAGTCATCTCGCAGGGGACTCGGTCAAGAGGACGCAGAGGACAAGCAGCCGGTCTGGTGCGCAGGCTCAGGCTGGGAGTTTGCTGGGGTGAATCAGGAGTTTAAAGGAAAGAAGAAAGCAGGCATGGAGGAGTGTATGGGGGGGCACGGGCTGCAGGGCCCTGGTTCTGTGGAAAGGTCAGCTCTGGGGCCCCCATCTCATCCCACGGGCTGGCAGCAGGGGTCGCCCCCGGCCCCCCTCCCGGCCAGCAGCCCTGTGGTGACGGTCTATGCCTCTTCACTCCTCTGAATCCTTCTCAGTGGAGCCCTCGAGGCCAGGGGCCCAGTCCTGTTCCCCCCTTGTCGTGGGAGCCTGGCCCAGGGCCAGGTCCAGGCGGGGAAGCGGCGTGCGGCTAACCAAGTGAGGGGCAGGGAAAGGCCGTGTCCTCGGGGGCAGAGGGCAGCCCGGCGGGAGCGCCAGGCCCACCGGGTCCCCTCAGCAGCCACTGGCAGGAGGGCACAGCGCCTCACGGCCACCACATGCACAGCCCCGTGCTGGCTGGCGCTGACAAGCAGACTGTCAAGGGGCTGCTGTGAGCCTCTGTCCCAGGGTGAGGAGGCCCGGCTGGGAGGAGCTCAGGGCCTGGCCCTGCGCGCTGGGTGGGCGGGCTGTGGGGCCGAGGCAGGCGTGGAGGCAGGCGGGACACAGAGCGGAGCCCATCCACTAGGCCTGGTGTGGACCACGGATCTGCAACTCCTACCCATGACCACACAGGACACACCCACTTTACAGAGGGGGAAACGGGTGGAGAGGCCACGAGCCCTAGGTAGGCGGGGAAGCCCTGCGACGCCTGGCCCAACTTGGCGTCCTTGTGGCTGACAACTGAGCAGGCGTGGAGCCCGCCCCTTGTGGGGTCTGCAGGAGCGGCCTGGCCGGAAGGGAGCAGGGCCGCCAGACAGCTGTGCATGGAACATAACCAGATGACGGAGTCAAGGGAGGCCCCGGGAGGAGGCTGAGCAATCCCTGCCTGCGAGGGCAGGGGGGAGCAGGGGGGATGTGAGGACGGCGCCGCTGTCTCTAGCTCCCCGTCCAGCTGCAGCCCCTCCCCGCTGGCCTGGCCTCTGGGACCCGCCCTCCCATACAGCTTCCATGACAGTCTTGCTCCTAAGCCAGAGAAGCAGGCATGCGGGCGGCCGGCCTGCAGCCTGCCGCCACCCTGAGGCCCTTTCTGCGCTGTGTTCTGCCTCCAGATTCGGGGAGGCAGAAAGGACACTGCAGGGCGCACTCGGCCGCATACTGGACTCCCCAGGAAGGGAACTGGGTGGCTGCCAAGGAGGTGCCCTGCAGGGGCCCCGCCATCCCACCGCGGCGCTCACGTGTCCACCCTGGCTGGGAACCTTTCAGGATGTCCGGAGTGGAGGCCCTCGTGTGAGAGAAGCAGCCAAGCTGCCACCGCAGAGGGTCCTGGTCCCTGGAGCCCGCAGGCGTCTCTGAGAAACACAGGACCCCCAACTCCTGAATGGAGGCAGCACCCAGGAGGGGGCGACGAGAGGTAGAGAGAGAAAGAGGCCATAGGAAGGCCACTGCGTCCAATGGGTGTGTCCTACCCCAACCGTGAGGCACCCAGGGGAAACCACTGCTCAGCCCAGGACGGGTCAGGAGGATGGAGTTTGGGTGGGGAGGATGGAGGCTGGGTGGGGAGGATAGAGGCTGGGTTAGGAGGATGGAAGCCGGGTGGGGAGGACTGTGGGCCAAGCCCTCGTCCATCTCAGGTTCTTTTTGTGTGTGTGTATGTGGTACTGGAGATTGAACCCAAGAGCGTTTACCACCAAGCTACACCCCCAGACCTTTTTATTATTTATTTATTTATTTGCGGTACCTGGGATTGAACCCAGGGGCATTCTACCTCTGAGCTACACCCCCGGCCCTATTTTTTATACTTTATTTTGAAACTGGGTCTCACTAAGTTGCGGAGGGCCTCACTAAGTAGCTGAGGCTGGCCTCGAATCTTCCACCCTCCTGTCACAGCCTCCCAAGTACTGGGTCATGGGCGTGCGCACCATGCTCAGCTTATCTCGGGTTCTTTTAAGTACATGAGAGCCACTGACACCTGTGGTCACCCTTCTGTGACCACAGGTGGGAACAGTCTTGTGAGGCACGATTTCCTTTGCACACCGGAATCATGATCTGTCCCAAGACAGTGGACCTCCTCTGCACCTCCAGCCGCTGGGCAGACCGCCCCTCCTCCCGCCCAGCAAAGCCACCTGGCACAGCGGCAGCCTCGGGAGCAGCACCGGCGATGGCGAGTCAGGGAGGGGCTTCTGAAACGATTTCCGGGGGAACCCAAACCAGGTGCTGCCAACGCCACCAGATCAAGCCCAAAGACACATGACCCGCAGACCCCTCTCCATGGCGTGTCAGGGTTTTTCTGGGACCAAGGTCTGAGGGTCAAGGACAGCAGCACTGGAAGCGGAAGGCGGACCCGTGTGAGCGGCAGCCCTGGCCCTGGGGGCGGCTGACACCAGCTGCGCATCAGAACTGCAGCGGGCTCTGCTCCTGGATAGGCCACAGGGACCTCGAGGCCCCTCGCAGCCCGAGGGACACGCCAGCTGTGGGGCCTGGCACAGGGGCCCTGGTCAGGCCTGACCTCGCCGAGGGCGTCTTCTGCCACTGCCACCTGGGCCTCCCTCTCCTAGTGTGGCCCCTGGAGCTTGAGGACGACCCGGCTGGCACAGGGGTACGCATCTTCCTGTCTGAAACACACGGAACTGAACGAAGGACATTCCTACTCACAGCGATTGCTCCAGGGACACGTGTCAGTGACCAGGACCCAGGGAACAGGAGGCGGACGGGGACGCCAGTGGAGGGAGTTGCTTCAGACAGCAGTGCCCACGGCCAACAGACAAGACCGCTCAGTGGCTGTCATGGCAGAGTGACAGGTCACAAGACACAGCTCTGTGTCACTGTCCCTAAGACAGACAGGTCCCATGGGGGTGGCCAGAAAGTCTGTCAGGGCGCCGGGCGTGGTGGCACACACCTGTCATCCCAGGACTTGGGAGGCTGAGACAGGAGGATGGCAGGCTCGAGGACAGCTTCAGCAAGCAGTGAGACTCTCATCAACCTAGCAAGACCCTGTTTCAAAATAAAAATAAAAATAGGGCTGGGGGTGTAGCTCAGAGGTAGAGTGCCCCTGGATTCTACCTCCTGTACCACAAAAAAAAAGTCCGTCAGAGCCGGGCGTGGTGGCGCACGCTTGTAAACCCAGTACTTTAGGAGGCGGAAACCGGAGGATCCGAGTTCGCAGCCAACCTCAGCGCGCATGCGCGGGCGCGCATGATTTCTCTCTCTCTCTCTCTCTCCTCTCTCCTCTCTCTCTCTCTACCTAGTGAGGCCCTCTGCAACTTTGTGAGACCCGGTTTCAAAAATAAAGTATAAAAAAATAGGGCCGGGGGCGTAGTGCGGAGGTAGAACGCCCCTGTGTTCAATCCCCAGTACCGAAAAAAAAAAAAAAAAAAAAAAAAGTCCGTCAGGACAGATGCAGACAGGGCTGCCCTTCTGCTCAGGACTGGACAGCACGCATCCTCGCTGACAGGGAGGCGCCCCCCTCTGGGGCCTGTCCACGTCAGCCCATTCCTCAGGCCTGTGTCCCCGGGAAGGCCCAGGCCAGGCTCGGATCGGCATTTTCCCCAGGACCCCGGCCCAGCCCTCCCCCTCTGGCAGCCTGCGGGACTCTTTGGGGCCTCGTGTGCTGGCACCCAGCTTCCAGCTGCTCGCCGGTTCTGTCGGGGAGAATCCCTGCTTGGTTCTTGGAGGCCTGCGCCGTTACTTCCTGTTAGGTCCCCAAGGCTTTCCAAGCGCCTGTTCTAACGCACATCCCCCATGTGTCTCTAAGTGACGGCAAGGTGCCCTGGGCCTGGACTCCTGCTGTCCCTGTCGCCGGTGTATCATCCGGTGGGCGCAGGGGGTAACGGACGGCCTGGTCGGTTCAGCACACTACACAGAACCTGCCTTTGGCTGCCCACGCCCCCCACAGCCCGCTGTGCAGCGCCAGGCACACGGGGACTCCCACAAACACTGGACGGCTGGCCAGGGCCCAGGCCCCTTCCTTGCTCCCTGGAGGCATGGGCTGGGGTCACGGCGCGATGTGTGGAGACGGTGGGGGTCAGGCGGCGTGGGGGGCCGTGGTGCCTGTTCCTGCTGGTCCAGTCCCAGCGAGGACGGGACTAGGTGTGGGCCTCGGCCCTGCTCCTCCCTCAGAGTGACTCAGCAGTCCTGAGAGATGGGGTGAGAAGCCGGTAACCCCAGGACTGAGACAGGAGGGTCACAGGTTTGAGGACAGCCTCAGCAAGTAGTGAGACTCTCAGCAGCCTAGTGAGACTGTTTCAAAAATAATAAAATAGCCGGGTGTGGTGGCGCACGCTTGTAATCCTAGTACTTGGGAGGCGGAGACAGGAGGATCGCAGGTTTGCGGCCAGCCTCAGCTACTTAGTGAGACCCTGTTTCAAAATAAAGAATAAAAAATAGGGCTGGGGGTGTAGCGCGGAGGTAGAACGCCCCTGGGTTCCATCCCCGGTGCCGCGCACACACAATGGGGTGGAAGGCTCACGCCCTGCCTGGCCCAGCTCCCTGTGGTGGTGGAGGGGCGGGGCAGGCTGCTCTGTGGGTCTGGCTGGCCAGCATTGGCCGCAAGTGGGGGTCCCCTCACAGCACGCCTGGCCGGGACCCCCAGCCTGTGCCCTCCCGACACTGGAGTGGCAGCGGCCTGGGGTAGGCAGGCTGGTTCTGAGTCTTAGCTCCAGGGAACTCTTGCAGCGACCGCCACTTCCTCCTCTACAAAAGGAGAGAGTTGGCCAGGTCCAGCTGTAATGATGGGGTCCTGGGACTGCACTTAACACGCTGCTCCTCTTGCTCTTGGGGCGCGGCCGGGCTGGGAGCGCGTGCCCTTCCCTCTGCTGCGGCAGCAGGCCCCCAGGGAAGCCTGGACTGTCTGCGGCGGGAGGCCACGAGGCCTGCGCTTGCTGCCTGGCCCGCCCAGCTGCAGCCTCTGGGCAGGTGCCTCCACTCGACAGACGGGATGGGACGAGGAGGAGGTGACTGCTTTGCCCAAGGCCAGGCAGTCCACCGTGCATGATGAGCCAGACAGCAGGGGTGGCTGAAGGCGTCTTGAACCCACTTCAGAGGTGCTCCTGCACCCGATTTGCCTCTTGTTTTTGGGACCAGGGACTGTCAGGTGCTGGGAGAGGAGCGAATTGATATCACAGGCACAGGCCCGCAGGAGCCCCAGGCCGGCTGCACAGGAGACTGCAGACCCGGAGCCCCAGTCCTCAGTCATAAAGAGGAAACTCCCTCCACCGTGCGGGCCTGATGTGAGGTCTAAGAGACAAGCGTGCCGTAGGTCCAGAACCTTGCAGAGCCTTCTACACACACCAAGGATGCACTGGCCCGGGAGCTGTCCAGGGCAGACGCGGGCCTCTCAGATGCCTGGATGCAGGCTGCAGCTGGCAGGCCCTCCCTGACTGCGGCTCAGCACAGGACAGCCGGGCAGGCGAGGGGCAGAGCTGAGATGCAGAGACTGCGGGCACGCCAGCCACAGCAAGAGCGTCCAGGCATAAAGCAGCCTCCTGCGATTAATTTCTCATCCTGCGGATGAGACAGGAAGCCTGCACGTCACAGGCTGGTTAAATCATTTTCAGATGAAAACTTATAAAAAGAGAAACTCAACCCGCAAGCAAATGAGGCAGTAAGTCCCCAGCGACCGCGGCAGGGCAGCACGCAGGGGCGGCATGGCGCGCGTGTGTGGGAATGATAAGGGGTTTTCAAGGCAGATCTTTCAGCAGCAGCAGGGCTGACGCAAAAGACAGGCCTTCAGGAAGAGCCTGGACAGGGACTTGGCAATCCTGCAGGCAGCTGCGCGGCTCAGCCTGCGGAAAGCGCCAAACAACCTGTGTCAACACCGGAAGTGCAGCCGCGAGGTGCAGGTACGAGTCCCTGCGAGGGCCACCAGCTCCCTCACGACCGAACCACCAGCCAGAGGCCCAGAGCGCCTACTCCCAGCCCTCCCAAAACCCAGGAGGGACATCTCCCTGTCCCTAAGACCCCTTCCACTCGCTGTTAAAGGCCTAATGGAGAAGCCACTCCCCCAGGCAGCCCTCCTGTCTGTCATCCTTACCCAGGCCAGAGGGACCTGGCCCTGCTGCCACCTGCTTCCTGTCGCTCGAAGGCGCCACCTCATGCCCTGCAGGGCCTCTGCCCTGGGCGTTCCTTGTCCCTTCCTCACAGAGGCCACCCCGGCCCCCGTCCTGTCTCGTCACACCCCGTGAATGCACCTCCGCCTTGCTCCTTGCCCCCCGACACAGCTGCACCCTGAGTCAGAGCGTCTGCCCTGGGATGAAGGCCAGCCGGCCTGTGACCTCCGGGGGTCCCCACTGGTGCACCCCCTGGAGGGGCTGGGCTCTGGGAAGCTGGCCCCCGTTCCCTTTTCTTGCTGCGGGGGGCTCTGGGCCTGGTTCCCGGCTCTTCCTTGCCAAGATGCTGAAGTTCAGGGAAATTCACAAAGAACAAAGTCTGAGCCGCCGGGCCCGGCTGCGCGGGGGGGGGGGGGCTGTCCCGGGCCGGGGAGCCAGAGCTTCGTCACTGACGGACCCTTGGGGAAGCCAGGGGGCTCGCGGTGGGGAGGACTGCACACGGGAAAGGAGTTTCTGTGAAGGCCCCAAACCTGTCCAACTGCAGCCAGGGAGGAGCCAGGCTGAGAAATGTGCCTTGGCCACCTCAGTCCTTACCTGTCACACCAGATTCAGGTGACAGGTGACACATGGCCCAACTTCCTGAGGCGTGGCTATGGAATGCAACAGGAGGTAAGACCCCAGATAGCACAAGGCAAGGTGGCCGGAGGCGGTCCCCATGCTGGGCATCCGCTGACCATGCTGCCAGCTGGGCTGTGTCAGAGAGGCATCTGTCACCCTGCATGACAGTGCTACCCTGGAGCCCGTCACCTGCACCCGGCGCTGGCTCCTGGTTTTCACCCACTACACATGCAGGACACCTGCCCTTTAAATGGTGGAGGCGGTCCTGAAAAGCGGAGCTGGAAAGTTCTCAGAAGCCCTGCGCACGCAGAGGGGGCTTGGAGGAGGGAGCTGGGGGCGCTGCCGCCGTGCGCACCGCAGAGGCCGGCTGGCCCTCTCCGTAGGGACTCCTGTTCAGCTCTGCATGCGCGACGCTTGCCGGTGCTGCCCTCGCGCCACAGGACGCCGGGGCATCACACCCGCGAGGTCCTGTGTGGGTGGAGGCTGCTTCCCAGGGAGGCTGCCAGTCCCAGACTATAGGAGGGCTGTCCCAGGGGCCCTGGTCTGCCTGAGGGCCCCCGACTTCCCCCCAGGCCTCATCTACACTGGAGCGACCGCTTAGGAACAGCTGGCATTGTTTGCCTGCCTAACGCACCCGTCCCCAAATATGTGCTCCCTGCCAGCAGGGCCAGCACCCGGGACCCCACGCCCAGGAGGTGCCCAGTCACCGAGTATTTGCTGGGATAATGAATAATATTGACTGAGATAATAAATAAATAATAAATGAATGGCCTCGCTGTGGGTGCATCAGCAACAAGTCAAAACAGAGGTGTGCCGACGAGGGCACGAGGCCGGGCAGGTGAGGGCGGTGGGAGGGGCCTGGTCTGGCAGCCCCAGCGCTGGCTGGTCGGCCTCTGGCCTTTGGGGCTGTGACTCGAAGCAAGAAGGCAAACTCGAGGCTGGGGTGTGGCTCAGGGTGAAGCAACAGCTCAGCCCGCGGGAGGCCCCGGGTTCCACTGCCAGCACCAAAAAAAATACAACAAACACAAAGAAATATAAGCCCTCAAGTGGGGCGCGGTGGCGCATGCTTGTAATCCCAGTACCTGGGAGGCTGAGATGGGAGATTGCAGGTTCGAAGACAGCCTCAGCAAGTAGTGAGACTCATCAACCTAGTGAGACCCTGTTTCAAAAGAAAAATAAAAGAGGGCTGGGGGTGTAGCTCGGAGGTAGAATGCCCCTGGGTTCAATGCCCAGGAACACACAGACACAGACACACACACACACACACGGAATACAAGACCTCAAATGTCCCTGGCCTCAGTTTCCTCTACTGCTAAGCAGGGCGATGAGGGATGGCGCACTGAGACGTGAGTGTGCACACCTTCGGAGCCGTAAACTGCGCTGCAGAGCCCAGCCTACCTGCCGGTGTGCTGCTCACTGGCTGCCGCGGCCCATGGAGGCTGGGGCGGGCTGCCCTTCGGCCCTGCCACAGGCACGGGCGTCCAGTCTTCCTGAAGTAAGGGGCTCCAAAGGCACCCTTCTTTTAGAAGGAAAAAGGAACGCGACTTCTCTGAGCAACACCCACCTTCCAGGGACTCCGGGTGACATGTGCACACGACACGGCAGGACAGAGCAAAGTCGTGGCAGGCACCGCCCGCTGCTCTGAGCCAGTGCCGGGGCCGGACGGGGCCGCCGCACAGCCACCCGTCCACGTGTGCGTCGACGGCCGTGATAAACCGCTGTGAAGTTCGACTCCCAGAGCGAGGTGACGAAGGAACGGCACGGACACAGGAAGGCTGGAGGATCGCCACACGCCTGACACCCAGGGCCACCATGTCCTGGCTCAGCCACCGCCGCAGTCTCGGGCCTCTCCTCTTCCTGCGGCCCGTCGGCCTGCCTGCACGGCCCGCATCCCCCTGCGCCCCACGGACCCATCTGTGTGCCTCCAGCCTGGTGAGCAGGTCCTGCCCCGGGACCTCCCCTCCCCTGGCCTCCGAGATGGGGCGGCGCTGGGCCCCGGTCTGCACACAGGGTGGACGGGCCCCGCACGGGCCAAGTGCAGACGGCCCAAGTGAACTCAGAGGGAGGGCTTTGGCCATGCCTCTTACTGTGACTTTGACTTCTTTTTTTCTTTGGTACTGGGGATTGAACCCAGGGACATTCTACCTCCAGGTGATACCCCCAGCCCTTTTTATTTTGAAACAGGGTCTCACTAAGTTGCTGACGCTGGCTTTAAACCTACGATCCTCTCGTCTCAGACTCCCAAGTACTGTGATGACAGGCGTGTGCCACCACGCCCGGCTCCATTTTATTCTTTATTTTGAGACAGGGTCTCTCTAGGTTGCTGAGGGTCTCACTAAGTAGCTGAGGCTGTCCTTGAACCTGCGATCCTCCTGTCTCAGCCTCCCAAGTACTGGGATGACAGGCGTGCGCCACCACGCCCGGCTGTGACTTTGATTTTTTCAGGAGAAAGCGGCACTGTCCTCTGTTCTCCCCAGTCCTCCTTTTGCTTCTCTGCTGTCACCCGTGACAGAGGGTCTAGTGCTGCCATTTCCTGAGCAAAGAGGAGTAAGAATATTCAAATCTCTTCCCCCAGACATCACGGCCCAGCGACCAGGGCTCCTCCACCAGGACCAACTCCCAGCAGACAGGCTGCCTGGCCCCCGGGCGGTGCTGCACAGGGCCTTTCCCGCCTGCTGGTCCCGAGGTGCCCAGGGCAGGTCCCTCACCACACTGGAGAGCTGCTCCTCCTTCAAGGCCCGGACCCTCCCGCCCTCCGGAGCCTGCATCCCCGCGAGTCCCTCCTGCTCCTCTCCCACAGGTCACCATCGTGGGCCCTACTTCGATCACAACTGCCACGGAGTGTGTCCGCGCCGAGCCTCTGGCCTGGGCTCACCGGGCTGGCAGGACAGGCCGACCACCCAGGGCCACACCTGTCCTGTCGAGGTTGTGCTTGCTCATTCAGCGAGTGTTTATTTTTATGTGTCAGGTGCAGGAGAGAAAAGAAGGGGAGAACCATGAGCGCACACGGTACCACGAGGCCAAGGAGGACTGACCCACCTGCAGGGAGAGGCCCTGTGCTGGCTTTGACGGCGAAGGGGACAGATGTGAGGAAAGGCAGAAAAACGGGACATGGGGGTCTGTGCCAATGAGGGCAATGTAGCCAGGGCCTCAGCAACTCAGACCCTGCTTCAAAATAAAAAAATCAAGCCGGGCGTGGTGGCGCACGCTTGTCATCCCAGTACTGTGAGGCTGAGACCGGAGGATCTGGGTTCACGGCCAGCCTCAGTTACTTAGTGAGGCCCTCTGCAACTTAGTGACACCCTGTTTCCAAATAAAGAATAAAAAAATAGGGCTGGGGGTGTAGCTCGGAGGTAGAGTGCCCCTGGGTTCAGTCCCCAGTACCGCACACACGCACATTTGATTGAACAATGGTGACTGGGGCTGGTCTGAGTCTAATAGCTTTTACTTCACCCAGGCGGGATTCGCGGGATTCCAGGCATTCGAGGAAACTCCCATGGAGCTGCAGATTTGCTCCACGTAGCATCAAAACTGAAGAAGACCAGACGGAGCACCCACTCTTGGCAGTGCACCCAAGTCAACTGGGACAGTGACTCAGTCCTAATTTTGGCTGATTTCAGCCTTAAATTGGAGGTGAGAGATACTGGAGCCCCCCCACACATATTCTGCTATAATTTGAATCTTTATTTTTTTGTACTGGGGATTGAACCCAGGGGCATTCTACCTCCAATCTACACCCCTAGCCCTTTTTATTTTTTATTTTGAAACAGGGTCTTGCTAAGTTGCTGAGGCTGGCCTCTAACCTGCGATCCTCCTGTCTCAGCCTCCCAAGCTATAGCACCCGACTATAGTTTGGTTCTTAAGTGTCCCTCAAAGGCCCATGTGTTAAGGGCTTGGTCCCAGCTTGGTGCTACTGCGAGGTGGAGGTGGGAGACCTTCTGTCACTGGGGGTGTGCCCTCGAAGGGGGCTGTGGGACCCGGCCCATTCCTGTCTCTTTTGTTCCCTGGCCATGAGGTGAGCTGTCTTGCTCTGCCCTGCACCAAAACTGTGAGCCAAAGCATACCTTTTGGCATTATAAGTTGACAGCCTCAGGTGTGTTGTCACAGTACTGGACAGCTGACTACACAGGGGCAGGTCCCCGCTGGCCTCCTGTCATTACATTTCATCAGCTGATCAACACACGGCCAGGTTCTGTGTTTAAAGACACCTTTGATTCGTTCACACCGAAGCCACAGCCAACAGCAGGATCCTGCTGCTCACGCCCAAAGCTTTTGCAACTCACGTGCTTCCTCCGCAGAGGAAGCCTCCGTGCTCAGGAATACTAGACGGCGCGCGAGCGCTGTGCCCAGGGACGCCCTAAATAGCAAAACCCCCCACCAGATCCACGGAAGCGTGACACTGTGGCGCTGCACACACCGCGGACAGGCTGCAGGTCAGCAGCACAGGAGGGGACAGAAGACAGTGCCGCATCCTTTGACCTAGTTGGGGACGTGTGTGGGTGACAAATGTCTTGCTGCTCTGCACACGTTTGCGAAGGACTATGAAAGAGGCCGGTATTGATTGGGGACTGCAGATAACTTTCAGTGAGTAGGTACACTTGCAAATTTGGAATCTCAACAGAATGCAGACGAACGCCCCCACATGCCTGGCAAGCCCTTGGGAAGTCTGGGTGGGGGCGCTTTCGGGGCACTCAGTCTCCCTGTGGAGAGGGAAACTGAAAATATAGAGTATACAGGCTGTGAGGACACCGACAGAAACGGGGTCTCGGCAGGCCGCGGTGGGGTGCCTTCAGTGTCCCCCGTGCCTGGGGAGCGCCCCGCCCCGGCTAGCCACGGCCCCCCACAGCTCGGCGGGCGGCTGAGTATCACACTTCACAAGCGCTCCCACACGTGACACCGCCAGCTGTGGGTCATGCAAACAGAACCGCTCTTTTCCAGTCTAGGGCCACGGGAAACCTGTATGGTCACATCAGGCAAGCATGACTACAGAGGGGCGCTCAGAGCCGAGCCCGGGGACAGCCACAGTGTGAAAGAGCAACACCCAGTCGGCCTGCGTGTCCCTGGCGGGAGACTGGACAGACACGATGATGTGGTCTCACGAGGACAACCGAGGAGCCGCGGGAATGAACCCGAGCGACGGGTGTCGGCGTGATGGAGCTCGCAAGCGGTGCTCAGAAGGCAGGTTCCCCCAAACCAGCAACCAGCCCCCCCGACGCCGCTTACGGGAGGGGCGCCGCTGCACCACCCATCTCTTTGCGGTGATTCCGAGTGTGCGCAGGCGGAGGGCGGCCTGGCACGAGCCACACCAGGCTCTCCTCTGACCTCCCTCCGTATCTGAAGCGTCTCACGCCACACATGAACGAGGCTCCTGAAGCAGGGAGCCGCCCCTCGCAGCCCGCGCCTGAGCCCGTCTGGAACCGGTGGACGGGCTTCTCCTGGAGGGAGGTCGGGGCTCCCCAGGCCCCTCTGACCAGCGCTGCAGACCCAGGGCAGACACCTGGAGCGCCCAGGAGTCCCCAGCCCCGGGGGCAGAGGGAGCAGAGGGGCCTTCTGCCGCCTCCTGCCCCGCACTTCTTCTGGTCGGGAGAAACTGTCGGGGCACTCCTGTGGTCTGAACAATTCCTGGCTGAGACGACAGGTCTCAGGCGCAGGGCAAGGGTGCACAGCGTAGGCTGATGACACCTTCTGTTGCTGCTGTGCTTGCTGTTCCAGCGACTGCTACTGACAACAGGAATGAGACCAAGAGCCCTGAGGAAACCAATTCAGAGCCGGGCGTGGTGGCGCACGCCTGTCATCCCAGCACTTGGGAGGCTGAGGCAGGAGGATTGCAGGTTGGAGGACAGCCTCAGCAACGTAGTGAGACTCTCAGCAACCTAGTGAGACCCTGTTTCAAATACAAAAATATAAAACAGGGCTGGGGGTGTAGCTCGGAGGTAGAATGTCCCCAGGGGGTTCAATCCCCAGTAAAACACACACACACACACACACACACACACACTTAGAAAGCGAGATTATAAAGAAAAGAAGTCAAACTGACTGATGCATTCAGACTGCTGCTGTTGGCGGACCCCGCAGAGGTCCACGTGCTGGGCACCAGGCTGTGGGAAGGTACCAGTGAGTCAGAGTCACGGGTGGGAGGTCACATCTGAGTGCTGGGACGGGGACGCAGGCTTGGAAGTCGGGTACTGAAAGGGAAGAGGGCGCTGCGGAGGCGGTAGGTGCAGAGACGGAATGGGAGGTGCAGAGAGAGAGCTCAGGGGACCCGCAGGAGGGGCCTGCAGAGGGGCTAGTCAAAGCCGCACCCTGGTGACGACGTCCAGGAGGGCGGGAAGACAGGCGTCAGGCACGAGCGAGCCGAAAGCCGGCCGAGCCTAAGAAGGCCAGCTGGAGCCGGGGAGCAGGTTTCTGGAGGCCAGGGCGTGGCCCAGCTTGGGCAAACCTGCGCCCAGAAGACTGTCATCTCCAAGCAGGCGGCCAGCGGGCGGAGCGCTCGGGCCGGCCCCTCCGAGGAGGAAAGCAGGTACTGCTCAGTGGGTGCCATGACACCAGACTGCCTGGGACATCGGTCAGGGCCCGCCGGCCCAGCCAAGCGCAGGCCACTCTTGGCCGTCACCCTGCAGCACGGCCTAAGCCAAAGGGAACGATCTCCACGCTTTCTAATGTTTTTAGCCCAGTCGCCTGCTCCCAACCAAGTTCTTAAAGGTCTTCTCAGCCACCCAAGTCCCTGGCGCTCTGCCCAGGCCCAAGCAGAAGCCAGGCCGGGAGGCTGGTGCTGGGGCCCCTGGGGACGCTGTGGGGGGTCCCTCCTGCTCTGAGAAGAAGTCCACCAACTCTACTTTCTGGTTGGGCACATTTCTTTCTTTTTTGTGTGTGGTACTCGGGATCGAACCTAAGGGCCTTCTACCTCCCAGCTACATACACCCCCAACCGGCTCTATCTATCATCTATCATCTATCTATCTTCTATCAGGGACTGGCATGTGGCGTGGGTGTGAGGCCACATGCACACAGGGTGGGGGGGCTCGCTGTCAGCAGGTGGTCCCAGGAGAGGCCGAGGATGAGGAGAGAACGCCAGGGCTTCGCGGGGCGGACATGAAGAGGCCAGAGGACCAGGTGGGTGGGGAGGTGAGCCAGGCACAGCATGACCAGGTAGGAGGAGGCAGAGTGCGGGGACACAGGGCAGGGCCCCAGCACAGCAGAGCAGACCGGTTTGACTGCGTGTGCCAGCCACAGAGGGGAGGGTGGGATTTAAAGCTGGGACCAGGGCGGGGGCTTTGGGAGGTCCCACATCCCAGGGGACAGGCTGAACTGTACCCAGGTCCACTCTGGACGTCCTCCTCTAGGAAAAAGTGCTCTTACGAGGCCAATTGTCCTGCCAGCCGGGATTCACCGAGCTCCTGGGACAGGCGAGGGACCAAGCTAAGTACTGGGTACAGCAGGCAGTACACGGTTCCTGCCTACAAAGGACTTCTTATCTAGTGACGAGGACACTGCAATATCAGTCACCCAATCAACCTGAAACTCGAGCAGGGAGCTCACCCCCCAGGTCCAGAGGATGTCACACATCTGCCCTGACCCGACACCGCCATATCAGTCACCCAATCAACCTGAAACTCCAGCAGGGAGCTCACCCCCCAGGTCCAGGAAGAAGATGTCACACATCTGCTCTGACCCGACATCACCCGCCAGGGGCCTCCCTCCCGGGCTCCTGCACCCTGGCGCTGGGGGATTTCATCCAGTAGCCAGGTGCGGAAACCAGCCCGCCCGCGGAGCCCTTTCCCAAGCGGTCAGCGAGCCGGTGCTGAGTCAGGTCCGGGGAGGAAGCAGCCGTCTGTTTTCCTGCTGCGCTTGGGAGTCTCCACATGACCCCACTCCCGGGACCCAGTCAGCAGGTTTTTCTAGGAGCTGGGCGGAAAAGGAAGATGCGGCCATCCTTGGAGTCTGCGAGCTGGGGGCCTAGTGACCGCGTAGTGGAAGACGAGCAGAAACGCACCCCACATGCAGCACTTGGGAGAAGTGCCCGCCACACCCAGCGGGAGGGGGCGCTGCAGATCCAGCGGGGGGGGGGGCTGCAGATCCAG
>PVJS01026422.1:0-27021 GCA_004027185.1 Glis glis
CACGCACGCACGCACACACACGCACGCACGCACGCACGCACACACACACACACACACCTGCCAGGAAAAACTGGTTGGAGCTTACTCTGGCAACCTCCAGGTAAGGCAATTTGTTTGGAAAACATCCAACACAATATTTCTGGTTTTATTCAGCAATTGTATTCCCTTAATTTGTGGGCAGATTTTTCCAAGTGGAAAAATTATATAAAATAAAATGTTTGAAAAGTATTTCATGCTGTGATTGATTCATTAAGAAGAACAGTCATTAATAATGCATTGACTTTGGATATACTTTCAGTCACTGGGAGCTGTCAATGGAGAATTACTATTCTCTTCTGATGAAGGCAGAGTCATAGAGGGGCCTCTAACAATGCACACGATTGTTCCAGCACTGTAAAAGTGAGAAATTGTTCTCTCATGGAAAATATATTTCATGGCCATGGGGCATCGTTAATATTCTGGAAGGGTTGTGGTCCAAGGTTGGATGGGATGGGGCAGGGAATGGATAGAGACAATGGAATATGAAATAAATGAGAAACATCCAGCCAGTTAAAGATGGTTTGGTAAATACCTCCCCTGCCCTCCCATGTCAATGCAGCAAAATTATTTCTCCAAATCATTCCAGTATGATCCTCTTTGCTAGTAAATTCTCTATTGATCTTTGTGGTCTGCTTAATTAAAAAGAAAGTTGGATTGCAAATGTGGATGGCTTTTGGATATTAGGATGCACACCTTTTTCTTCTCTAAAAATACAGATCCACGGTAACAACTGGATTCTAAAATTGACTCAGGTATTCTGGGCCCTGAGCCAAAGTCCATATGTGTGTAGCAAGGAACACTCAGCACTTATTTGGGTGAGCGTATCAACAGGCAATAACTCTCCCAGCCCCTCTCTGGAATAGAGTTTACAGACTACTTAGAAGGGCAAAAGAAGCAATCTGCAATAAACATTTCAAGGGATGCAGGGGTGCTTGATATCCAGAGGCAGCAAAGGATGAGAGCAGAAATCATGGATCCCTTCTTCTGTATAAGCCGCTGAGCACTAGAGCTTGCAAGGCCTCCAGGAGACCAGAAAAATGAAGGCTAAAAAATGTACTGGGCTGAAAAAAATCTGCATCCCAAAGGAGGCTACCTTCATTCTGTACTTCATGTGGCTGTTTTCGTCTGTGAGCGTTCAGCATTAAAGCGGCACTTTTCTTTTCCTTTTTAAACTGAGCTCTGCAGGGATATACTGTGCCAGCACCTCAAATTCATTAAAATTTCATTAACATCCACTTATGGAGTTGCCATTTATTTGCTGCAAAGCATTTTCTGATAATGCTGAAGAAGGAGATAAATGAGATTTCTCTTCTTTGGAACCGTAAACAACCAAATTCTTTTCCAAGCTACATACTTACAGTCTTAGTAGGCCAGAATATCACCCTCTACAGGTCATGTGGGGGGGCAATGAACCCCAGTCCAGGGTGAGTGACGAATACAGTTATGTAGTGCTGCTAATTTGATTGCATAATTTTTTAGAAGTAGGGGAGGGGCATAAGCACAGTATGATCACCACATCCTTAAATAATGAGTGCTATTTTTTATTATTAAATGCCTAGTTAGGGTTCAAATTTTAAATTAGGTTCAAATTTTAAATTCATACTTTAAAACATTTTCTGAATATATGAAACAAAATCCAAATTTGAATTTGATTGAAACTGGTTGATAGATCATTTATGCTTATTTGTTTTTTGACAATAAGATACATTACATAATTATGAAAACTACAGAAGTATGGGAATAAAGCCAACAACAGAATTAACAAGTGAAGTGGTATTTTGTTATATTTGCTTTAGATAGATGTCCTTTAAATCTTTTTTTCTATATTACAGATTTCTCTCTCTCCTGTCCCACCTCCCCTTTCTAATTTGCATGTTGTAAAGCTGGATCATTTTTTCTGTAGAATTTTCCTGACCTCATCATATAATTTAACATGTTCCCTGCTCTTTTGTATTTCATATAACTCGTTAGCTATGTTTAGAGGATTGATTAGATTTAGGTTCCATTTGGGGAAGGAAGAGAATGGCTAACCTGTAAGTGGTGATATATAAGTAAAGCACATAGGCCTGGTGCGTGTGTGTGCATGTGTGTGTGTGTGTGTGTGTGTGTGCACATAATGCTGGTAGCCAGGGATGAGTAGTGCTTAAATCCTTTAACTCACTAGGGTTACAAAATGGTGACTACCTCATTCTATCATTGCTACTTCACTTACTAAGGGAAAGTTTCTACAAAGAGAGGCTTCCTTCCATCTAATCTTTGGCTATCAGGCCCAGCACCTGTTTTTCAAAGTCACATCAACATTTCCATTCTCATTCCCATCTCAATGGACTGTGCACTCAGGAAGAAAGGAAAAGCAAAGAACTTTTTCCTTCTTCTCTTTTCCAATTTTTGTTCCTAGGGACTAGATTCTACATGCAAAGGTTATAAAGAATAATGAAATAAGCAATCTGACATCTGGGCGTCTTCTTATCATGATTTTTTTCATGTGTTTACTGGCCAGGTGGAAACATTTTAACTGGCTTCTGACTTTGTTACTCAAGGGCAGGAACATAGAGGTCCACATACATGAGGGAAGGAAGAAGCTAAGGTTACATCCTGTACACATTTCTGTAGCTGGTCTTAGCTATGTTACAGCTTTGTTGTTGTGAGAATTGTTAGAAGTGAGTGTGTCCCATGGGAAAAAACTGTCTGTCATCCAATACAACAGAAGAAAATGCCAGAAACCCACTGGACTGGAGGGGAGGAGGTAATAGTAAGAACTCAAAACATCTGTCAGAGGAAGAGAGGTGAACAAAGGAGCCTTGTGTTATCTCAGTATTACACCAGAGATAGTTTGTACATGTGTGTGCTATATGCGATTGAGTGAAGAATTAAAGAAAATATGAGTTTAAAAGGTGAAAGGCTAGGATAGAAATAATAACAATAACCCCAGATGTCCAATAATCTGGGATCTCAAATGCTCACGAAAAACAGGCAGACAATAAAAATGGAAGCAGTAGACCTTGTATACTATGAGTATGGAGCAGTAGGGATGGGGCTGCCTGGAGGCGTCCCATCAGAACGGCTTTATCATCTGACTCTCAATGAGTGAGAATGCATGCCTGGTGTTGCCCAGAGTTCCAAATCCTTAAGAAAAGTTGGAAATCTAGCTTTTATAAAAAATCTCCTGATTTAAAAAAGCATCTTCATTTTAGAACATTGGCCAACATTGTGGCATCTCTACAGCCAGATATGGTGTTCATGGTCCTCCAGGTTGCTCTCTTCACATCAGAGATTTGGTCTCTTTTCCTGGGGCCAACAAGGTGGCCCTTAGATGGGGCCTGGGGACCTGTTCCCTTCCTGACCCCACCCTTAGGCATGATCACACTCGTTAGTTAAGAATGCATTATTTCCATTACTTGTGCCTTCAGTACAATCATGAAGATTTTTCCCACATTGGGAATTCATCAATGCCAATTTTCATTCACCAATGCCAATTTTCATTCACCAATTTTGTTTAGTTGCAATTTTTGTTTAGTTGCAATTCACCATTCACCAATTTTGTTTACTTTCTTTTGGTTTAGGACTTTTCCCCACATTTAGCAGAGGTATCCAGAGTACTGTATTTATGGGTTGGAACATAAGGTCCCTGTAGCTTGAGAATACTGCATCTTTAAGCAGTGCATACAGATATATGAATAATAAAATGGTGTAAAATCTAGTTCATTCTAGGATGTAGCAGAGTGTTATAATGCCGTACTAATTATAAAACTTTGGGAGAAAAATATACTTCTGATATAACTAAAAGTATTGCATATGAGAAATGAACAAAGACTCTAGGAATGTGTATGCTACCCATTTTCAGATTTCTGAAGGGTCACAATTGTGGCAGAGAGGATCAACATATTCTATGTAATCCCTAGAGGTAGAATTTTGGCAAGAAGTAGCTGAGAAACAGTTCAGAGCTTAATTTAAGAAAGAATTTCATAGCAGTATTTCTCAAACACAGGAACACTGCTTCAGGAAGCAGTGAGTTCCCTGTCATTAAAGGCACCTACTGTGGTATGGAGCAGGACCCTCACTCCATTAGATAATATACAAGTTTCCTTCCAACCCTGATGTTAATGCTTTGATGAAACAGAAATCCATAAACAAGGAAAGAAAATCCCCCATTAAAATATATAAAGAAGTCAGAACTAAAAGAAAAATTCAGTTGGATCAAAGCCTTAAATCAAGAAAAAAATCAAAGTAATGTACATTGTTTGAAAGTTCTAAGTAACACCCATTATTTCAGTTACTTTATGTAATATAGTTCATAATAACAATATAGAGTTTTATAACTATAAGTAATTGTATAGCTAAGAGAACTGGGGTTAACTGACTTGTCTAAGGTCATAAAGCAGTTGGTATTTTCATCAGGAATTAGAAGCCAGAGCTTTGACTCTGAGCCATGTTACTTTTATTATGTATTTGAATTGCCACATATTCCAAATTGTGACTATAAAAGGTTGACTTTATTAATCAAAATACTTTGCAAAAGCCAATATTGGGTGAATAATAAAGCAAAAGGAAGGATAAGTGGAACAAACATTTATTAAGCATCCTCCCCATACTGGGTCACATGCTGGACCTTGTCATATGCTGTTCTCATTCTCATAAAGACCATATGAAGTGGGCATAAATATCACCCTCGTTTTAGAGTCTAGAGAAGTTATTAGCTTGTTAAGATTATACAGTTTGGGATGGTCAGAGCCGGAATTTTTTCATCTGGATTGTAAAACTAGCCAGATTTCTTCAATTAAATTATGAAGAAAAGCCAAGAGAGAACTTATGGCCTATGCAGAACACAAAGATGGCTTTATTTGAACCATAATGAATTGGTTATTATGAGTAGTCATAAAACTAACAATATTCAAGTCACAGATAGTCCACTATGCTTTTATTTTTGGAAATAAGCGTGATTTATATGTTATAAACACATGAGATTAGAAATTAATTCTGATGTTTACCAGGTGCAGTTGGGTCTCTCACAAAAGCTTTCCTTTTTTTGGTCATGAAACTGTCACGATTTCCTTTAAACCATTGTACTTCTTTATTTCTTGTGCACCTGCAAAAGAGTCTGATAATTTTTTAAAATAAATTTTAATTACTTTTTAATTTGTTCAAATAAATCTATATTTTTAATGTCTCCTAGACACAGGACAAAACCAAGTAAAGAGATGGAATAAAATAGAATCACTTTAAAAATTGAGGGTGTGACAAATATTTCTTTTTTTTAAATCAATTTCAAATACTTTGTCAAGCCAGTGTTCTGCAGTGGATAACATCTGCTGTTTATCCTGGGCCTACTGTGTGCCTGGTGTTATGCGATATGATTCAGGTTATGAGGAATATTACTATTATCCCTCATAGGTCAACAGCAAAGGTCAGCCCTCCGGTATTAAAGTACGCATCAATGGGAGTTCTCATTATTTTTCATCTCTCAAGTCTTTTGGGGTTTAGATGGTTTTGATTTTGTTTTTTTTGTCAGACACTCTTATGTAGCAACTATTCATTTAGCTCAGTTTGTCTTTAAATCAAAAGTCCTAGAGATGGAAGTAAATAGGCTAACTGATGGAATGTGCCAACACTAGTGACACCCAGGGAGTTGAATTCACAACTGAACTTGCAACACAACACTCACTTATTAATTTGGTTGGCTGGCATATCTTCTCTTTTACTTTTCTTCTCAGCAATTGCCTCTTTATCCTACTGCTCTGGCTTCTCAGCAGCATCTAAAAACACTCTGTACTTAGCCATCCTTTCACATTTTCATTTTATTGCAAATATGTTTCATGTACCTGTTTCTCTAATTAGACTCTGTAAGGATAACATATTGTCTTCTTTAGTGTCTGCCCCAGCACCTAGGCATTGCAATTGAATGAGCAGCTAAGTGGATGAATGTCTAGGTGAGGGTATTACAGTATGACTTCAAGGCTTCCAACCTCATCGAATCACCGCCTCTTCCTTTGCACAGTATGGCTGGAAAAAGTTAAATGTGACAACTGAGCAGATGAGACCTCAATTTGTAATGCTGGCTCGTATCTTGCTGGTATTTTCTCCAATAAATGAACCTGTTGTGATTGCACAGCTTTGTGGCGTCCTTAACAGCCTTTCAATACCTTCGTTTTAATAGCTCAAAAGAAGTTGTTACAATGTTTGCAATAAATGCAAATTATGGATCCATAATCCTGAGTGTCTCATAAAGAACCTCACTAAACAGTTATTGTACCTATACAATAGCATCTCTTATGAAATCCCAATGAATCAGCTTTAAACAAAACCATTGTTGCCCAAGTCTGCAGTTTGAAATTTTATGAGAAACTCAACTGGCTTTTACACTCCCTCCCCACTCAATACCCTGCATAATGGAAGAAAAAAAATGAATACAGAAAACAAGGCTGGTAAACATTGGCATTTTGAGGTAAATAATGCTTATTTCTCCAGATAGTAAAGACTTCTGTCTTAATTTATTTTGTGTACCAGGTACTTGTGGGAAGAAAATTACAGCCTCGTGGAATCAAAAGCAATCACAGAGATTATTTTAAATAACACCTTGCCCTCATTTTATATTTCCAAGTTCACAAAATCCTTTCACATTTGTATTATTTCATGTCATCCTCATAATAGCCCTGTGATACAGGCTTTTTCTATTGTTGTCATGTTATGTATGAGTAAACAGATTCAGAGAATACCTGGCTTGTGGAATGTTATCCGTCGCTTCTCAATAGTTCAGGCTGGAAACCTGCAAGTCTTACATTCTCTCTCTTACAGATATTAAGATCATATCAATTATTCTTTGCTAAATTGTTTTCATATTTGTCTCCTTTTTCTCTCCCCATTGTGACTGCATTAGACTTTGCTCACATAGCATCCAATACATAGTAGGCATGGAATGAACATTTGTTACATGAGTGAGTGAATGAGAGAGAAGGAGAGTCCATGGAGGATGGGGAGGTTACATCAAACTCGTGCTCACTACCTGCCCTGAGTTTTGAAAATTTCAAACAATCCTCTATATACCCATATGAATGCTCTTCTTGATGTACACATTTGAGATAAATTATTCTTCTGATCAGTATCCCAATTGCACAGAAAAATATACCAAAACCCTATTTGATTGATGTGAGGGGCTTTTCAAGATTTGCCTCTGATGACTTGTTTAGTGCCAACTCCTGCCACTTCCTTGTCCTTTATGATAATTCCATACTGATGCAGGAACCACTCCAGTCCTGATGTACACCATATTCACATGCCTCTATCAAAGCTGTTTTCATAGAGTGGAAGTTAAATACAAGCCAGAGTCACTTCTTTGAAGACTTCTGTAACTCTACAAAGCAAACCTAGAGGATCCTTCCCTTGAGAGATCATTGACTTTTAATATATTATCTTTCTGCATTATGTGGGTTTCTTAGATGACAACTTTGCTCTAGAATTAAAATTCTTAAATACTAGTCTCTCTATTTTTTAAATTGTTTTATTACTATCAGCATAATGTTCAATGTATCATGAAGGTGGAACTAATTCTAAAAAAATAGTTGGAAAACAACAAATGAGTAAGGTCGAGCAGTGGATCCATGTCACTCAATATTTAGTTCAGGAAATCACTCCTCTGCCATTTCATATTAGTCCTTTTCAGATCATGTTATTTGGAATCAGTCCTATGGATCAGGTAGGCAGGCCTAGGCTCAGGGTTGGCCAATCAAAACATGATGTTTTCTCTTCCTAGATTCAGGAATAAGTTCCAAGATGGACAGTTGGCCCAAGTAGGTCCAATCAGAATCTTCATGTCGATTTTAGTCAAGTTCATCAGAGATAGACTCTGTCTTTGTATTAGTCAGTGTTCTTCAGAGAAATAAAGCCACTAGGATGGAAGGATGGATGGATGGATGGATGGATAGATATGAATGGATAGAGAGACAAATAGGTATGTAGGTAGATAAATAGATGAGAGGGGATTTATTAGGGAATTGGCTCACATGATAATGGAAGCTAAGAAGTCCCATGATCTTTCATCTGTAAGCTAGAGAACCAGGGAAGTCATTGTATTCAGTCCAAGTCTGAAGACCTGAGATCTGAGAGGGTTGAACAGACTAGTGTAATTCCTGGAGCTCAAAGACCAGACAACCTTAAGTTCTGATGTGCATGGGCAGAAAAAGATGGATGCCCAGCACCAACAGAGCAAAGGAGAGAGCTGATTCACCTTTCCTCTTTTTCTTCTATCCAGGCCTTCAGTTGATTGGATGGTGCCCACTCCACAATGGGTCAGGGCATATCTTCCTTACTCAGTCCACTAATTCAAATTCCAGTGTCTTCCAGAAACACCATCAACAAACATACACCAAAATAATATTTTACCAGCTATCTGGGTTTCCCTTCATCAGTCAAGCTGACATCTAAAATTATCCATCACCATCTTCTTCTGGGATCTCTAGCCATCAAGATGGATAGGTCTGGAGCTTCCATTCTCCCTACCATGTGGAGAGAGTTTGCCTGGAAGTGAAGCCAGCACTGAAAAAAACAAAGCTGAGACATGGAGAGACTGATACAGATGCCCTCTTGGGCCAGATTGTTCTTGAAACTCTAGCCAGAAATCTTTGAAATTTCAACTACATGAGCCAACAAATTTCCTTTTTCTTTTTTTTTTTTTTGCAGTACCGGGGATTGAACGCAGGGGCGTTCTACGCCCCCGGCCCTATTTTTTATGCTTTATTTTGAAACCGGGTCTCATGAAGTTGCGGAGGGCCTCACTAAGGAGAGAGAGAGAGAGAGAGCGAGAGCTGAGGCTGGCCGCGAACCCGGATCCTCCGGTCTCCGCCTCCCAAAGTACTGGGATTACAAGCGTGCGCCACCATGCCCGGCCCCTTTTTCTTGTTTCAAGCTACATTAGGTTGGATATCAATCACTTGCAACAAAAGATGCCTTGATTAATACAGTGCTTGAGATGAAAATTAATTAGGGAAAGGGATAAAATTAAACCAGGTCATTCAACTCTATAGGAAGTATCCTTTCCACCTCATACCACTATCCCTCTATTTTAACACGTTAGGATGAAAATATTTACAACCCAGAGTGCTCCCAGCAATTAATTTCCTAAAACAAAATCTTGAATGAGCTGGCTGAACATTTCAACAAATTTAAAGAAATACAGATAGAAGAACAATAATTTAAAATGGCAAATGCTAATAGTTCCTTAATTACAAAAGCATCACTGCATACCTCATAATAAGACACATCTAATAAGACATAATTAATAAGAGTGCAGACTTTAATTGTTTAAATCTTAAGCAAGAATGAAGACATTTAGCTATTGCAATACACAAGTGAGCAAGAGAAGAAAAGAAGCCTTTTCGTTTCTCTAGGATTATTTCCCATCTCAGCATTCTGCTTCTACTGCAGACTTCACTGTCTATCACTATCAAAGAGTGAACAGGAATTTATGTCTATCATAAAATGCTGTCCAATGGGTAGTTTTATAAGATTTATATACATACATTAAGTGGCTCTGTCCTTTGCTATATACCTCCACTAAACCTTGTGGTTCTCCCTCATCATTTCATGCCAAATGAAAAGTGGTAATATCACCAGATTTGCAGTTAATTATCATGAAATATGACTCCTAATGATTTAACATCTTTGTTAAGAAGCCATGGCAACATGGCATACAACACTGGAAAACATCATTAAAGCTATCATTTATCCATGACATTTAAATTTTGTTCACAATAAAAAAAGTTAATTGACAAAGCACATCTATATAATATTTATTGAGAAAATAGCTCTCTCTCTCTCTCTCTCTCTCTCACTCTCTTTCTCACTCATTCTTTCTCTCTCTTCTAGTTTAGCATAATAAAGTTTCATTTATAGGATCTAACTTTCCTTATTCTTTTTAATGACCTTGAAAGTGAGTTATATTTTCTTCTCTTTAAATAGAATTTATTGAAAAATAACCCTCCCTTGACAAAGGAGCTCTGTACTGATAAAAGAGAACTGCTTCACACTCCATCATTTCCTGATAAGCAAACATGGTGTAGGACAATGCCATGGAACTATGCAAATCTTGACTGGGGAGGTTTCATTTAACTTCTCTCTTTTTCTAAATAGAAAGTGCTTTAGATAGTATTCATTGTGCTTCTCTCTTCTCTAATATGTATTTCCAAGCCACACTTACCCTCAAAAATATTTCTGGTTCTACAATTCTGTTAAAAAAAATTAGTGCCAGCAAAAGCTTCTGAAAGATGAAAAATACTGCAGATTTCCTGAGCCATAGGGTTCAGATCTAAGAAACTTTTGCTTAATCTGCTATTTAATTACATTGGTTTCAATCCGGTGATATTCATATGCTTGGCTAGCATAAAACACACTATTTACTAAATTGCAACCTTACTTTATGACACTATAAAAAACAATACCTACTTCCCTCTTCAGCCTACTCACCCACTTTCACATCTTCCTAGCCCTTATCTCCATCTGTGTATAAAACCTATTCTGTCTTTATTCCTTTGTTTACTTCCTGCTCACCTCCCCATGCCCAAGGAGAATGTAAGTTTCCTAAGGACAGGGTCTTTGTCTTTGTATGCATTCTCAGCCTATAGAACAGAGCCTCCTACATAATTACTACTCAATAAATATTTATAAAATAAATATATGATCTAGAAAACCCAAAACATTATGTTGTTATCTTTCATGAACTTCTTTAAACAAAAATCATGGTTATGAGTCATACCATATTTATAAACTAATTTCATTCTACACCTAAATTTCTCAAAGAAAACTGAAAGAGAGTCAACGCCTTGCTTACTAGTTTTTTAAATTAAAATTCATTTCCTTTTCTTTCTACAGCCTTTATATGCTCTCTTTTCAAAACTCTGGGAAACACTTCTTCTCCTTCCTTAACCTTGATGAATTAATTGACTTGATCTATTTCTCCATCCCCTTTTCTCTCAACATTTTAAAATGTAATTGAATTTAACAATTTTTTCTAAGCAAAAAAGCTTCATTCCCTTTATTCTGGTTAAAGGGGTGTGATGGGGTGAAAACTGGGCTAGAAACTATAGAATGGCCTTTGAAGGGTGGAGAAAAGAAGAATTATAGATGATTTTTCATTTTATATTTAGAATTGTCACATACATATGAATAAATGCTCCCCAAATTAAAGCTTATACCTTAAACTACTTTAACATAAAGTCAAAGAGAGCTAACTCTCATAAAAGGAAATGGTATTTTTATTAGCAGAATATTCTGATAAATTCAAAACATCACAATGCCCCCATGTTGAAATCTATTTGATGCACTAATATTACTCGTAAGTCTATTTGATAAGGATATTTAGTACTTTGGCTACATACCTAAAACAGTCTAAGTTCCAGCTGGTGATGTGATAAGGAAGTGAAACATGTATACTCGAATTATAGAGAAATGGTATCAACATGCTTAGAATCTATAATTAATATCAAACTGACAAGTAAAGTTAGAGTGAGATTTGAAAGTTACTATTAAAGTAAAATTTTCAAAAAGTTGAACACGTTGCTCTCACAAACATAAAGTGAGCATGTGTCAAGAAATTATTTAACTAATATTTATTTAACTAATGAAACGACATGATGACAAAACTGGTTCAAAGAAAATTTTGATAGACTTAGTACATGTTGGCACTGAACAAGCCAGGGAATTAGATTTCTGTGATAGATTCAAAACTGTCTATTGTTCCAATAAACAATCAAAAATTAACTTTGAGGTTATCTTTTTTGGACAGACAAATTTTACTTGAATTTCTATTGGACAAAAATCATTTGTATCACTTAATTTTCTACAAGTCAGTATTTTCCTAACAGAGATATGAAATACCTAAACAAAAGTAAAATTATAAATAAATTAAGTGTTTTCTTTTTCTTTTGTGGTACTAGGGATTGAACCCAGGGGCATTCTACCTCTAAGCTACACTCCCAGCCCTTTTTTCTTTATTTTTGTTTGTTTGTTTGTTTGTTTTTGAAACAGGGTCTTGCTAGGTTGCTGAGAGTCTCCCTGTGTTGTTGAGGCTGTCCTAGAACCTGTGATCCTCCTGTCTCAGTCTCCCAAGTACTGAGATTATGGGTGTGTGCTACCACACCCAGATTTAAAATAATCTTTATGATTTTTTTCATATATACTTCTCTAAGAAAGGAGGCATTACTGATCTACCAAGAGACTCTTTTCACTTCAATTTGAACTAAATCTTACTAAACTCATTCTTTCTTTGTCCTTGGTGGCTGAAAAAAATCTCATCCTTGTCAATTCTCACCATTCTTAGAGAATCAGCCTTAAAATATTTCAAGTCTGAGATTTTGCCATTATTCAATATACAATTAGAAGTTGTTGAGGGAATTGCAAAACTTCCCAGAAGTCATGTATCAGCTTTCATTAGTAGAATATTACTTGAGGTTTTTTAAAAGGTCAATTAAAATTGCATCTATCACCTTTCCTTTGAAAGAACTAATTTTACTAGTCATTTAATGACTCCTACTAAATATCAGTTATGTCTTCAAAAGAGAAAGATGAAAAAATTGGGAAGATGGGTAGGTGGATCAGGCAGCTAAGTGAAAACTAAGAAGTAACTGAAAACCAAATTACTGGATTCATTCTGCTCTTGGTTCCTCAATTATCTGCTGAGTTTTATTCTCATTGGCCTTTTGAGTAAAATATGTTGTGTATAAAGAGTTACAGTGTGCACATATTTCAAAATATTACATAGAAAAAAATACAGCAGATGAGAATAGTGAGAGAAAGGTATGCAAGGGAAGAAGTGATGGAAGACAGAAATTTGCAGAAAAGACAAAGCAACTTTTGAGTCTGATTTTCAGGTTTCTTATTTGACCAAACTAATAGTCTTTCAGTGGACTGAATGATTGGTGTGATTTATCTTGGCTTTAGCATACATGCTGATACTGTTTCTTGGAGCACATTCATCACCCAAAAGGGAATGTAAATGATATCAGAAGGAATGCTTTGGGCTGCAAGCAGCATCCCAACTCAGAGAGCTTAAATATGGAGTTTGTTATCTCAAAAAGCAAAAAATCCTGAGATGAGGTAGCTTTAACACTTTTCTTACCACCTCTCTGCCACATTCAACCAGTTAGGTTTTCCCCTAGCAACCATCCCATCATGGTTGCAAGGTGGTTGCCATCATTTCTGGCATTTTCAGATACCACAAAATCTAATGATAGAAAAGAAATGGTTTCTTCCTATTTGATTCATTATTAAAAGCAATAAATCTTTTCCACAAGGTTTGCAGCACACCTCTTTGATGTTTCCTTGGGGAAAACTTGTGGGATCATGGGATGTACTCCCTGAGATAGAATTACTTCGGTCAGAACATTCTAAAATCAAGTCTAGAAATCATCCTAACAGGGTAGACAGGCTAACTCAGAGCTGCTTGTAACCTGAACAGACAGCCTGCAGGCAACTGAAGCAGCCTTCAGCTGTAACTGCAAATTGACCAATCAGCTACAGACTTGGGGACTCTGGCATCTGTCTGCACCAATCATTGTAGGCTCTTCTTTATTAAACCCAAACCCTCTGTTCTCTTCTTCAGAACACACTTTCAGTTTTGCTATGAATCTGTGCCTTAAGAATTGTAATTCCTAATATCCCAAATACAGCATTTTGTACTTTACAGCCTCAATCTTAATTATTGATTGAAAGGTTGAATGTCATTAAATGGGCTTCTATAAAGGACCAATGTTTCTCCAACTTAGATGTTTAGAATTGCCTGTGGTCTTGCTAAAATGCAGATTCCGACTCTGAAGGCCTAGGTTGTGGCTGAATCCTACATTTCTAACAAGTTCTTCAGTAATTCTGAAGCTGCTATGAAAAGCATCCTAGTATGATGGACTCCGACCTGGGTTAGCTTTGCAGCTGTGTGATTTGGTATGTTACTCAAGTTCTCTAAGCTCCAGAGGAAGGGAGGGAAGGAGGGAGGGAAGGAGAGAGGGGAAGGAAAGGAAGGGAAGAAAGAGGGTATGGGGGGGATTGTAGACCAAGTAATGAGAATTTCTGAAGCAGTGGGATTTCTGTTCACTTTTCTAATTTGTCAAGATCATTCTTGACAATAACATATTATTGTCAAGTTCTCTGTTATATGAGAATATGTTATTAGAGAACTGGACAGAGATAAACAGGATGGTGTTTAGTAAGGACATATTTGGAAAGAAAAATACAGCATATCAACAAAATCCTGGCAACCACGACAAACGTGTGTGTGTGTGTGTGTGTGTGTGTGTGTGTGTGTGAGAGAGAGAGAGAGAGAGAGAGAGAGAGATAGCAGCTATATTGAAATATTGCAGTAATGTTATAATTATAAAACTTATCTTGCCTTTACAATGCCTAACAATGTAAATGTCATGTTCTGGTATGTAGAGTTCTTAAGGATATATTTTTTGTCTCTGCCTTGCATCCAGAAGACAACTGGCAGATGTAGAAGTATGTCAGAAGGAAATACGGTATGTCAGAAGGAAAGAGTGAAGGAAGGGGAATTCTCATTCTGAAAATAAGACTGAAAGGAACAGTTAATCCAACTTCAGGAGAGGATGTATCCTTACTTGAGGGGGTACAACTGGCTGTTTGCCATCTTGAAAGATCAGATAGAAAAAGCGAACAGGTTCAAAAGCAAAATGAGGGTGTATATAAAGACCTTGGCAGAAGTCGTGAGTCTGAATCCCTCCCAGTCCTACTTTTTACTAGGCCTGTGTTGGGTACTTTGCTTAGCTTCTCCAAACCTCAAGTTCCTTGACTGTAAAATTAAGAAAGCACCTTCCTTTCAGAGAGCAATAAATGCTAGGGATAAATAGGAAAGTTGTCTGGCGCAGCATAAGTGCCTACTAAATGGGAATAGATATTATTACAATAATTCACAATGGTGGTTTAAGTTAGGAGATTCTTGTGTTGCATACAAGTGTTCTCCAAGAGCTCCTAAAATAGTAGCAACCTGACAATCAAAGCAGCATACAGAGGTGCATTATGTCACCTACTGCCTCATCACCAGCGGGGGAATATTGGTAGCCTAAATATGTATTATTAGTTCTCCAGGAGGTAAGGTATTCTATAAACACTGAAGATTTTCTTACGTTGGCCCACTCCATGCCCACCAACTCTTCCCTGTTTGCCGTCAGTAGCAGAATTTTAGCAGTAGTACATTTAGAATGAGTTGTTTCATTGGTCTTCATTAAGCACAAAATTCATCTTGTTGAATAATTCCTACTCCAAAACATTTTGCCTTTAAGACCCCTCTCCTTGGACCTTGTTTTAGGTATGTCCACTGAATTCTATAAATTTCTGGTTGTCCAGGGTGCCCTGCATTCTCCTTAAATTCCAGCCATATGACACTCCTGTGCATTTATTTTTTATTTGGTGCATTATAAATTTTATATCATATTGGGGTATCAGACAGATGCATGTACATAGTTCTTGGTGCCCTCCCTGCTAGTTCTCTCTCCTACCCTCCCCCTCCCCACGCATGTCTTTGATAATGGAATTTGTAGTTTTGTATACATTCATAGCATTATTTCTACTATTACACTCTTTATGACTTCATCTCCTGTCCCTGATCTCCCTCAGTCATTCCCCTGGAGTCTCTACTCATCTATCTGATGTTGCCCTTGTTTCTGAATATCTCTCTAGCTTCCACATATAAGAGAAAAAAGAAGGTAATATCCATGGTGAAATTGAGTTGTTTCCTTCAATGATAATAAAGGGAGTTTAAGACTCTTGCCTAAATCCTGAAACAAGCAGTGGGTGGAAATTTCCTTGAAGGAAGTAGCTATAAGAGACTGTAAAATATATTTTTCTCTGTGTGGTTAATGACTGATACTAGGCTTCTACAGGATACAGAAAACTTCTAAATAGTCCTGGGAGACATACATGAACAGAAAGGTCATAGCATTTTGAACCCTCACTGCTGGCTTCTTTACAATTACCCAGATGACCTTTGGAGAGGCATCTCAGAGGACACCTGGGATTCACAGCAACGTGAGACTGCCTGGCCTGGCAACTTCTTGCAGACACCATGATTCCCTGACCAGAGAAGTTAGAGCTATAACCTGATTTCAAAGAATAGAAATTTTAGGGTCAAGGTTTAATTGTGGTCCAATTTTTACACATCAATTAATAATGCAAAGCCAGTTCCTAAGGATAAAACACAGCAGTGATTTTTCAAGTTTAACTTGAACAAGCTAGTAAGGAACTAATCAAAAAAGTAAAATCCAAGTTCATACAGCAATTCAAAATCATAATAGTATTTCTGCTAGGAATTACTCTTTAGAATTCCCTGAGAATATTTTTATATGGGGTGGTTTAAAATTAGTTCTTTCTACCAATAATTAATAATGTTGATGTTATTAATAAAGATGATGATAATGATAAGCCATAACATTTTTGAGTACTCACTGTGTGTCAAATCATATGTTAAGAGGTATCGTTTCATTTAATCTTGCTTAATCCAGTGCAACAAAAATAGGACAAAATCTAGGCTAATGATCAACATTAAGCTCATGAAGTTTTCTTTTCATATATAAATCTAGGACTCAATACTTAGAGTATCCTGAGCATGTCCTTTTCAGCTATTATAATTATTAATTAAACAATTAAATAATTTAATTCTGGGAATATTTGGTTATAATCTTTTTCAGATGAAAATGAGGCCACTGAAGCCAGCAATTATGTCTTCTTTGCTGATCATTTTATCTCAGCACATAGGAGAGTACCTAACACATAGTAGATGTCCAGTACTTATATACCGAATGAATGAAACCCATTCATTCCTGTTAGGGTCACAACATTAGAGAAATGTGGAGAAGAGTTAGAATATTCAGGTCCTTCATACCAGAGGACATGTACTAACTGCTGCACTGGTAATGTACAACCAGTATTAAGCCTGAGTGATTAGAGAAACAGAAGAGAGGTGAATAATAGTATCCAACAATAATATTGTTTCTAGATTAAAGACTAGGAGAAAGCTTACAACCAGTTCAGCAGAAGAACAAGGTTTGACATGTTACAAGACCAGTGTGTTATGTCTGTTGATAATGAAGAAAAACGTAGCCCCGTGGCAGATGGACACTGAGCTACTAGAGTCTGATTATAATAGGTTCGAAACACAGCTCAGTCAGGAGAGACTCCTTCATCAATGAAATGGAACACTTGCTTGCAACTGTGCTCTCATGCTATTAAAAATACATCCTTGATGGCTTGTTCCAGTCTTACAAACACAATAGCAACTGTCTCACTTGACTTGTCCATGTTAGCTCCTCAGTAATAAGCACCTTCCCCCATATCTCCTTATTTGTGCTCATCTTGAAACAAGGCTACTTCATTAAGCCTGTAGAACTGTCTTAGCTCATTTCACTCTAAATAGAAGGCTAAGAACCAGTTATCTTTTTTTTTTTTTGACTGTGGATTGAACCCAGGGGCATTCAACCTCAGAGCTAGACCCCCAGTCCTATTTTATTTTATTTTTTTCTCGCTAAGTAGCAAAGGGCCTCACTAAATTGCTGAGGCTGACTGTGAACCTGCCATCCTGTCTCAGCCTCCCAAGTACTGGGATCACAAGTGTGTGCCACCACACCTGGCCTATAGTCATTTTATAATAATGAAATTTCTAATTTAGTGCTTCTTTGTAAACCAATCATTCTGATAAGCATGTGGCATGTTTTATCTTTGATCCTCACAACCTGACCTGGTAGGTATTAATATGCTCACTTGAACGATAAGGAAACCAAAGCTCAGAGCAATCAAATAAATTCTCCACAGTCATAGTTATTAGGTGGGGAAGGCAGGATTGGAAAATATTTTTGGCACTTTAAAATCTGAATTCTCCCATCATTCACTATATACCATGTCTTTAAAAACAACATCCAATTGCCAGAGTCAAAAACTGTATCCAGAGACCCTAAGTGCCAGAGGAGAATTCAGTCTCTTTAGCTGTCCATACTGTCCCTTCCATCTTCAGGCCTTCAGGAGAAACTGACTTGCCCTCACCCTTAGGTTTTTTATGCCTAGTCAGCTGTTTTCTCAAATAGCCCAAACCTCACCCTCTTTGTTGACTTTCATTCTCTTTGCAATTCTCTTTGAAAAGGCATTCACTCAAGAAGCCACTTGGGTAAGGAAGTTTAATTTTTAGAATCTCAGATAATATTGTGGATTGCCTTTAAGAGATTTTACAATTAAGGGAATTACATGAACATATATAAAATTTTCTCACTAAAAGCACCATGACAGCCAGGCATTGTGGTGTATGCCTGTAATCTCTGTACTTGGGAGGCTGAGACAGGAGGATCACAGGTTTGAGATCAACTTCATCAACTTACAGAGACTCTAAGCAACCTAGCTAGATCCTATTTCAAAACAAAAAAGTTTAAAAAGGACTGGGGGTATAGCTCAGAGGTGGAATGTCCCAGGATTCAATCCCCTATACTGAAAAAAAAAAAAGGTACCATGACAAATTTAGTCTTACTAGGAATAGGGGTAGGGGGAGTCAAGGGAAAGGAGTATTGGATAGAAAAGTCTATTGCAATTGCAAACACTATTCCACATAAAATGTACCTTATTCAGAAATATATTATATAGATTGTTTAATTCTCCACATTGGAAAAGATAACTGCCCTCACTGTGACTAGGAAATGATCAATTCCAGCTTGCTTTTCAACTGGCACACATGCCTTCAGGACCATGAATGCTCATTATTCACATGGAAAATGTAAATGATCAGTGTATACAGTGCTGAAGAGAAACAAAAGCACAACCTGTTAAAAATGATCTTGATGGCAGACATGTTTCTGTCTATGAAATTCTTCACAAACATATTATCATAAATACAAAGGAGAAAGTTCTGGATTCATGACAGAGTAACATTGACCCTATAAATTAAAACAATTTTCCCCAATGTGTGTCTTTTGAATGACTTCCAAAGAAATAGCCTCTTACAAAGCACAATTACAACAATGATTTGAGTAGATAAATATAATAGTCAGTTTGATATACAACAGGAGGTAGGTGGGGGGGACTTTGGGAAACCTTCCAATATTATTGTGAAAAAAAGCTTTTAAGGAATACAAAGAATTACAAAATGCTAATACATCAGGACAGCACTACAGCCTCAAAATAGAAGTTTATTTTAAACTCAGTTTTATATATCCATACATAATTTTCAGATTTCCTTTTTTAGCACATAATTATTTTCTAATTAACTAATTAAACATTTTAGCAGCCTTCAAAAATACAAAGGTTAAATACATAAGTGTTTAATGGTTACTTTTACTGAAAAAATGGCATTAATAAGAGTTGAGTTCTCAAACATGTTTTTCATTCTTCCTTAAGAATATAATTTTGTGTTAGGCAGTGCTTCATTATAAATGTTAGGGGTGGGTGGAGTGGGAACAGATCCCAGGTCTCTACTGTGAAAGTTATCTAAAATTTTATAGATGAAAGTGTAGTCTTTCCACTCAACTGTGTCTCTGTAATGACAAGCCTGTTTATTAACCACACATAGTAAGGCAGGATGGGCCCACCCCTGCTGGGCTATTGCTAGTCTTCGGGATCACAGGTGAACAGGGGAGGGGAAGGCAGAGAGAGCATCTTCTTCTATAGAAAGTTAGGGCTCTTCTTTCACATTCATTCATTCATCAAAGTAATCCTTTCAAAAATATTTATTGAACCCATATTATAAGTCAGGAAAGGAGTTAGGTACATTATATGTCTGGTATGTTCATTCAGCATCCAAAAAATATTTGTTGAGCTCCAACTACATGCCAGTGCTGTTTTAAAAACAGGCAAATAGGACAGACAAGGCATTCAACCTCCTACAGGTGTTTTTGAGGGGAACAGGGTCTGCTATGGTCTGAATGTCTGTGTTCCCCCAAAGTCAAGGTGATGGTATTAGGAAGTAGGACCTCTGTGAGGTGATTGGCTCATGAGGGTGAAGCCCTCACAAACAGGATTCATGCCCTTAGTAACCCATTAAGTCCCAATTTTTCAATTCTGAGAACATAATAAATATTAAATATTACCATAAGTGGTATATATGTTGCTCAATTTAAGTTCTTAAAGGTGTTTCACCCAGCATTCTCACCACTGTAATCCAAAATACCGGACCACCACAACTTAACAGAAAGGAAGATTTATTTGCTTATAGTTCTAGAGATTCCAAAGGTTTCAGTCCATGTTAAGCCTGGTGAAGTCTGCAGTGTTCCAGGCATGGCAGCAGGCAGCAGAGAGATCATGAGCAGAGGGACTCTGCTGTCACATCACAGCTGCCAGAGCAGAGGGAGAGAACACAAGGGGAGGAGGGATAGATCTCTCTCGCTCTCTCTCGCTCTCTCTCCCTCTCTCTGCCTCTCTCTCTCTCTAGAGAATGAGAGAGTGCGAGAGAGCATGAACACAGACCCTGCACTCCCAAGGCCACACCCTCAGGGACCCCTCCTGAGCAACCAAGCCCCACCTCCAACATGCTGCCTTGTCTACAGTGTGAGGTCTGGGATATTCTAAATCCAAACTATAACAATAGATGTTCCATATCTGAGATGATGGGACAAAATGGGTTAAGAGGCCCCAGAGAGCACTTTTCCTCTTCTACCAGGTGAGGATACAAAAACAAGATATCTTCTAGGAGCCAGGCCTTTGGCAAATGCCAAATCTACTAGTGCCTTGCTCTTGGACTTCTCAGCCTCCAAAACCGTGAGAGATAAGTTTCTTTTGTTTCTAAACCACCTAGTTTATGGTATTCAGTTATAATAGGCAAATGTACAGACAGGGATTAATAATTTGGGGTCCAAATTTTGTGGGGCCTGAAGCTTTACACAATTCTAGAAGTCGTATTTGCAAATAGAAGACCCAGTGATGAACACCGGTATGTACAAGTGTGAGACCTGAAAGGTGAAGCCTTATTAACTTTCAGGAAAATCTGCCTCCGGGGCCCTAGGTGCTCATGATCTATTTCATACTCTACTCTGGTGTCTTTCAAATGCTGGATCACTAACCACTGGAAATTTACTTCTTTTGAGACTCTAAAGCATTTAAGTATTTAAGTCTTCCAGAATCTTTTAATAAATGCAAATTCTCCTAAATGAGATCGCAGCTAAAGGTGTTATTATCTCACAGGGGGCCTAATAGGTGCCAAATAAATATTGAATTAATTAATTGATTAAAGGGGTAAATGGAAACCTTGTTAGCAAGGCAGGGTGTAGAAAAATGTAGGGTGAGGGAGTTTCAAAGAAGGTAACTGAAAAGAAGTACTGAGAAGATGCATTCCAAGTTTGAATAGTCTTTCTCACAAATCCCCTTGGGGTCTACCTGCCCAAGACAACAAAATGGCATCGAGGTCCTCGGTAATTGTAATCACAGCTGTTTCAGCAAATCCTAAAGGAGAGGAAGGTGGCCCCAGAGTATATGAACAAATCTCCACTGGGGACAATTTGCAAAAGAGACAATAATCTTTTCACTCATTACCCGCTCTTGACTATAATCTTACTCCAAAGAATTCCCTTAATGGTCAAACAGTATTTATCAGTAGTTAGCCATTTCACCTTAGAGTATATTTTCAGTTTCTGATTTTCAAACATAAATCTTATGCTTCTTTTTTTTTTTTTTGCAGTACCGGGGATTGAACGCGGGGGCGTTCTACCTCCGCGCTACACCCCCGGTCCTATTTTTTATGCTTTATTTTGAAACCGGGTCTCACGAGGTTGTGGAGGGCCTCACTAAGGAGGGAGAGAGAGAGAGAGAGAAAGAGAGAGAGAGAGAGAGAGAGAGAGAGAGAGAGAGCTGAGGCTGGCTGCGAACCCAGATCCTCCGGTCTCCACCTCCCAAAGTACTGGGATTACAAGCGTGCGCCACCACGCCCGGCAATCTTATGCTTCTTAATCACAGGGCATCCATAGGGAGATAGATGGGAGTGGATATTGGCAGCTAAGGAATGGGTGGACAAAAGTTTAGGAGAGGATGAGAGAAGTCAAATTCTAAGGGAAAGCCTTGCTCAAGTGAGAGAAGAGAAACTAGACTGAGTCACCTTGGCCTGGCTGTGTGAGGAGGGGTCATGGGACATACTCTCTAGGAAGGTTGTGACAATGAACATCTCTTAACTAACTGAGATTGTGTGTGACCTGTGGGGAATTGTGAAAGCCCTAATTTGTAATCCAACAAAATAATTTAAAGATATATAATAGGCTCCCATCTGAATTAGACATTCAGTCCAGAGAATTCTGAAGAGCCCAGTGGAAACCCTGTGTCTCTGGAATTATAACTGAGCTAATTTAGGTGACATTCTTCTTCTGAAGAGACACCAAACAGAAAGAAAACACAGTTAGTTTTATTATAGTCTAATGATTCCTATTCCCCACATCTGCAAGGAGGGCATTTATTTTTTCTTCTGAGGAGTTCATGGGTGTTATCTTATTCCAGCTGTCATCTTGACCATGACGGAGAGGAACATGGTCACTCACTCATTTACTTGTTCATTTTTTTCATTCATTCATTTATTTATAACTGATCTCTATATTCATGCAAAGAAGAAAGGAAGTAAAGGAATTACAATTTATTTAGAAATAAAATTTTAATCTGGAGAAATTCCAATTTTAAGTAATGTTTCTTAAAAGATATTATCAAGATAAATCTCAACAGTCATCTTGCATTCCATTTCCTCTTCCCTCTGCTATAATTTTCTGAAATCCTGCACTACTCTTAGATACCTCCTTCCCAAACAAAACAAATCTAATCAATCAAACATAAAACTCTTCTCTCTCTCTCTTTTCAAACCTCAGCTTCTCTTCTTTCCTCCTCTCCTGAAGATATATTTCCCCCCACCTGCTGGTCCTTGTGTGTATGTGTGTGTGTGTGTGTGTGTGTGTGTGTGTGTGTGAGAGAGAGAGAGAGAGAGAGAGAGAAAGAGAGAGAGAGAGTGGTCTCCAAATCTGCATGAGGAAAGCAGAGAAATCTGTTGATGGGGCTGAAAGGACACTAGCATCTACCCAGGGAGTGGGCATGAGGGTGAGACATTCCTAAGTGAATATCTGATGCCATCCCATATTCATTCCATATACTGGACAAAAGGATTTGAGTCCTATTTTGTGCCAGATGCCATGCCAAGTTAAGGACACATATAGATAAGGCATTGTCTCTGCCCTCCAGAAATCAAGCAATCTGGTACAATAGGCAGAGAATCAAGCAGGGAATTATAATGCCCTGTGGTAAGTACCTTTCTGGATTTGACCACAGACCTCTGGGGAGCCCTGGCTGGGGGTGGAGAATTAAACTGCACCCCTGGGGAAGGCTTCTGGGGAGTGGTGAGCTCTGCAGCAACATTATTAGGAATCAGAGTAGGCATGCAGCGGGGAGAAGGTTGGGAGAATGGAGAGGGACAGTTTTTCAGGCAGACTTATAAGACTGAAGGATGCAGAGATTTCCTCTGTAGCCTATGCATGCCCGGGTCTGACAGTTATTCATTCCTTCCTTCCCACCCACTCTGGCATGTGGCTTTGTTCCCTAGCTGTTTCTCTCCACCCTTCCTGATACAATCCAAATGGTTCAAACAATGGCTGTTAATCCACAAAACCCATGCCTTCCTCTTCCTGCTAAAGCCTATAAGCATTTCACTTTCCTTCCCCAGCTAGAACTCTCTGCAAAGCCTTCTCTTGCCCAGGCCTTCTAGAACAGAGGCTTATGCTGAGTATATTTGTTTGGTTTTGTTTTTTCCCAGAATAAGGACAAGAATGATGGGAACCAGTGCCGCTGAAGTAAGCAAGAGACACGGGATTTATGACAGGCCTTGAAAGTCTGTCATAAAAAAGTCTTCAGGATTTGGGCTTTGTCTTGAGGACAATGGGGAACCACTGGAGTATGTTAGGCAGGAGAGAATCAGGCATGAATTGAGATTTGGAATGGGAGAGGAAGGAAACTGGAAACAAGGAGAATAAGAAGGAGATAACTGCTGCTCACCAAGTGAGAGAAGGGACTCTTGGGGATTCTGGCTGAGGCCTGATTACAACTGCTTAGCAGGAGGCACATTCTGTTCTCTTTAACTGTATGATTATTCATCTACCTGACTACTCAAAAAGCTATTTTGTACCATCAGCACAGTGAATGCCACAGGGTTAGTATTCAAAATTTAAAAAAAATTTAAAAGTTCATCACCTTGAATTGAAGTATTTTGGAAGCAACTCAGGCCCAGAATTATCTAAGTGAGCAACTGTGCTAGAATGTACAAAACCTGAAGAAAACTTGTATTTTTTCACTTCCTGTTGGGTGATTAAAATAACATGACAACAACAAAACTTTTCAAAGGACCATTTAGACTTATGTTTGTTCTAGTTTGCAATTTTCGCTTATGGATTTTTTAAAAGTTTATTAAGAGATGTTTGAAAAAAAATTACTGACATTTTCCAATTGTGCCACCACCTGGGCAATCAATGTAAATATTTACAAGCAAAGTCTTAATATAAAGACTGAGTTTCTGCAGTATTTTGAAACCTAATAGTATTGCCCTATTATTTTCTTCCATTGTGTTCCTTAACAAAACCTTTGAACAACCTTTGAGCATGTAACATACTCAGGGAATGTTAGCAGATGCTAAAACATTTTATTAGCTGATTTATTAGGCTATTGAGGGTCATTCTTTGAAAAATGAGGAAAGAAATCCAGACACAACAGAAATGAGAGAAATCAGAAATCAACCTTTGGAACAATGGTAGCTAGTAATTTTTTTTTCTTTTGTTAACATACCAACTTAATTCAAAACAGAACAATGTCTGTGGAAATGGTTATAGCAGTTTATTTTCTTTTCAGTGAAAGAAAGTTCAGGAAAAGTGTGAAAGTAAAAAGAAAACAGAAAGTAAAGAAATAAAAAGGAATGTAAGTGCAGTTGGCGTATTTACAAGAAATATACATTTGACTAGAATATTCTTGTGATTTGTCCCTCTTTAATTCTGCTATTAAGATGCAACTTTATTTCTGCATGCAGCTAAAGTTAGATAGAAAAAAGAGTCACATGATAACATCTTCCTCTAAACATTCTGCAAGAAAAAAACTAAATTGCCCAAAGGGGAGTGGGGACAGTTTGTTGCTTAAGTAAAGTAGGATGGGTAAACATGTAGCTGAATTTGAGAGGCATAAGGAAGATCCCACAATAAAATTCCCACATTTGAAGACTGGATCTTGATATCCAATCCTCTGAATAATGCATTTTACTTTTCAGGGTCCCATGAGGTGCAAATAGCTCTAGAAAACTGAGTGGGAAGCTGGGCTTGGTGGCACATGCCTGTAATCTCAGTACTTGGGAGGCTGAGACAGGAGGATCACAGGCTCACGGACAGACTCAGCTACTTAGTGAGGCCTTCTGCAACTTAGTGAGACACTGTTCCAAAAATAAGAATAAAAAAAAAAGAAAAGTAAGGCATTCCCAATTTAGCATTATCAAGGAAGAAAATCGAAATTGAATAGCATTCATTCAGGACACTTAATGTAGGGCCAGGAGGCATTGCTAAATCAGATCTCAGCTGAACTCTGATCTGAGCTGCAGACAACCCCCTACTACCACCACCACCATGGGAGCTGTTTTTTGGACTGGTACAAATTGAAGTTTCCTAGAACAGTGTTTATTATCACTGCTGTCTGTGCAACCAACCCCTTCCTCTAAACGCCCTAGAGACTGACCTTCACCCAGTCCTTTTCTTATAAAACAGCTTAACTTTTGCCAGCACCAGTAATCATTCCTGAATAATAAGTGATGTAGTTGCAATTTAAAGCTATAAATATGGCTGCCATTTTGCAAAACCTTAGAGCATATTTTTAAGACTGCTTGAACCTATCTTTTCCTGGATTGTAATCAAATTAGCCACCCCAAAACATAATTTTCTTTGGTCTCAATGTGGTTGATTTTATTCTTGTTGGATACTGTGAATGTATTTCTAAGAAATCCTTCTTAGGAACAGCAGACTAAAGCAGAATGAGAAAACTGGGACAGGGAACTAATGAGAGGACAGCTTTAGGTTAGCAAATAGCCACTCTTAGCACCCCTTCCTCACAATTCTGTAGCCAAGAAAGTCTAAACCAACCATTTTTTTAAATTTTCTAGGTGTTGCTGAGGTGAAATATAAGAGATAAAAGAAATAGGTAGAAAGGAGACATAAAGAAAGGAGAAGGAAATAAAATTTTAATTCATAAGTTCTGCATATTTTCCCAGGCCTGTCATTACCTAAGCCAATCCTTCCCAGACCCATCACTCCCAAATTCGTGGGAAATCTGTAAATCTTAAAGTCAACCAAAAACTCACTCCCCTGTGATAATTACCTTGTGTATTGTTAATTAACACCCCCCAACAGTTTAAACAAGAGAGATATGATATCTTTAGAAACATGTAATGGGGGACTTTCCAGTGTCATTCATTGACCAGACAATAGAGACCATATCAAGAATCCAGAAAATGACCAGACCACCATAAACCACCTTGTGAGCTGGATGTGGTAGCACACACCTGTAATCCCAGTACTTCAGAGACTGAGACAGGAGGATCACAGGTTTGTGACCAGCCTTAGCAACTTAGTAAGGCTCCTAGTAACAGGGAGACCTTGTTTCAAAACAAAAAATAAAAAGGGCTGGGTGTGTAGCTCAGAGGTAGAATGCTTCTGGGTTCAATCCCCAGTACCAAATAAATAAATAAATGAATAAATAAATAAATAAATAAAATAAACTTCCTTGTGATCATCAGAGAGATGGTATCCTCACATAACTTCCCATACCTATCCGTCTCCAAGTTTCCTTTAAAAGAAGATCTGTGAACCCCCGAAAGATGGCCTGCATTCTCCCTTGAATGCCTCTGATTATCATGTGCTGAAATTCTTTTCCATCATGTAAACCAAGGACCCTGCTCATCCTGAGTGACCTCTTCTCTTCTCTTCTCTTCTCTCCTCTCCTCTCCTCTCCTCTCCTCTCCTCTCCTCTCCTCTC
>PVJS01026423.1:0-27020 GCA_004027185.1 Glis glis
TTCTACCTCCGAGCTATGCCACCCCCACCCCCAGCCCTTTTTATTTTTTTGTTTTGAAACAGGATCTCTCTAGGTTGCTGAGAATCTCGCTTTGTTGTCTCGCTATGTTGTCTTGCTATGTTGCTGAGGTTGGCCTCGAACCTGCGATCTTCCTGTCTCAGCCTCTCAAGTACTGGGATAACAGGAGTGCACCACCACACCCAGCTGATTCTGGGATTCTTTAAAGCCAACACTTATGAAGAAGTGAAAGAAACACAAGTGTCTTAAAGTTGCAGCAAAAAACAGAAATCCAGGCAGGAGGATAACGTGACTGGCAACCCTTTCTGGCAGCAGTGTTGTATTTAGATGTGGCAGGGACTTGGGAGAGAGGGAATGTGTTGAGCAGTCAGGGCCAGGAACATGACTCATGGTTTTATCTCTCACATCCTGAGGGCTTTCTGAAAGGGCGAATGCAGAGCACAGCAAAATTCCTGGGATGGTGGTAGGAGCCTGGGGTGCCAGTGTGTGGGGACAGTGACATCACCATGGTGATTTGAGAGACCAAGGGCAGCACAGCCTTTAGGTTAGAGGTTGCCCATCCTTGTTCTGAGGCATCTCGATTTAAAACACTTCCTAAGGAAATAATTGAAGTGAATATATATGGCAAGTACATTAATATTTTAATTAAAATGTAAATTAATCTATAATAAAAATATACTTAGGACATTTTGTGGCCTGAAATGTATGTGTGTCAACCAATAACATGCAAGGAAACAGTCAGAAAATATGTCTTTATGGTAGGTTTTTAGACAAGCAATGTTTTGATTAAAAATAGAAAAATTCACCCCAGACTGTAAAAATTAGTTAAACTGCAACTGAACAGATTTTAAATTCTTTCCATTCACTCAAACCCATCAGTCTCCTTCTTCACCTGGACCTGAGGCTTCATTTCATTCCATTTTGTCCGCAGATCTGAAGTGGAACGGAGGCTCCCTCCAAGGTCAAGGGCGGACACAGGCTTCGGGGCTTCCTGGAGAAGCTTCAAGCTGTGAGTTGTCTGCAGTAAGCATTGGAGAATTATGGATGTGTTTTATTTGACTTCATGATCATTCTAGTGATGATTAAGCTTTTTAGTGTCATTAAGCTTTTCAAACCCCCCAAAACACTCACCATCTCTTTTTTTTTTTTTTTTTTTTGTGTGTGTGTGTGTGCATACTGGGGATGGAACCCAGGGGCATTCTCCCTCCTCTGAGATATACTCCCAGCTCTTTTTATTTGGGAATAGGGTCTCACTAAATTGCTGATGCTGGCTTCAAACCTGCTATCCTCCTGTTGCAGCCATCACACCCAGCACCCTCATGTTTTTAAACTATGAAAAATCCTTAGGTTCCCTTGTTTTTCTTTCTTTTTCCTGTCTTTGTTGTGATAATGCATAACAAAATTCACCATTTTTACCACTTTTAAGTGTGCAATTCAGTGGCATTAATACATTCATATTATTGTGCAGTCACCACCACCGCCCACCTCCAGAACTTTTTCATCAACCCAAACAGAAACTGTACCTATTAAACACCTCCAGTCCTCCCTCCCTCCCTCCCTCCCTGCAGCCCCTGGGAACCTCTTTTCCACTTTCTGTCTCTATGAATTTGGCTCTGTGCACCTCAAATAAGAAGAATTACACAATATTTATCCTTTTGTGCCTGGCTTATTTCACTTACCATATTGCTTTCAAGGCCCCACCGTGTTGCAGTGCGTATCAGAATTTCATTCCTCTTTAAAGCTGAATAGAACGCTCTCCATTCCCTTACCTCCTTCAGCCTCTCTTTGAACGCTCCCCACCGCTGTCGCAGAGGCTTGCTTTCCGTGGTCTTCAGCTGCCATGCCACTCGAAGGCGGCTGAGCTCTTCCCTTCCCGCCTTCTGGCTCTCCAAGGCGTTCTCCATAATGTGCGCCGCACTTCGTACATTCGATACTTCATTCTCTTTGGCCTGTTAAATTAATAATCCATATCATGGCTTTTCTTTCCCAAGAGCTACAACATTTTTGCACACAACTATTTTAGGTGGCAAACACATGATTGCAGACCATGCAGAACGCGGGTCTGGTGTGCAGACAAGCCTGAATTCCCGTGGGGAGCAGAGGTAGTTAGACTCCCAGAACCCACGCTCTAGCCGGCTCATGGGTCCGGGTTCTTTAAGCCCAAGTGGTGTTTGAGTTCCCACCTGGGTCTGGTTATTTCCTAAGGTTCAAAATGTGATTTAATGAGCATTGGGATCAAGAAATTTTGAAGTCAAGATTGTTAGTGCATAAATTTTGAAGTGTGCGCCACCTTTTATTTAACAAACTCATTAGCATATGTCAAAGTCTCAGCATGGAAGAAATAGAAGGGGACTGGTTCTTCAGGCGCTTTGTTTCTTCCTTTAAACCATTCTATTGTGTATATTACAATTACTTTAAATTTCCCTCAATTTCTTCCCTTTTGTGTGAACTGAAATGTGGACCTACATGCGTTCATGACTATCCTGCAGCAGAAGCACAGAATCTAAACTCCAAGACTTCACTTATCAATGTTCCTATGTTCTAGCTGACTGGCTTGGGAGTGTGTGTGTGTGTGTGTGTGTGTGTGTGTGTGTGCAATACTGGGGACTGAACCCAGGGACATTCTACCTCTAAGCTACACTCCCAGTCCTTCTAAATTTTTGTTTTGAAACAAGGTCTCACTAGGTTGCTGAGAGTCTCGCTACTTGCTAGGCTGTCCTTAAACCTGTGATCCTCCTGTCTCAATCTCCCAAATACTAGGATTACAGGCCACCACACCTGGCTGGAATTCCTTTTTAAATTTTAATTTATTTTTTTGTGTGGTACTTGGGATTGAATCCAGGCATGCTCTACCACTGAGTTTTTTTATTACTCCTAGCCCTTTTTACTTTTTGTTTTGAGAAAGGGTCTCACTAAGTTGCCCAGGCTGGCCTCATACTTGTGATCCTCCTGTCTCAGCCTCAGAAATACTAGGATTACAAGTATGTGCCACTTCACTTGGCTGGCTTAGAATTCTTTAAACAATGGTTTTAAATAAGAAAAGATTCAATTGAAGGTAAAAAGATAAAGTGGGGTAAAGAGTAAGACCATGTGCTTTACTTCTGTGTAAATATTCTAAAAATGCAGAGGAACATATATTTTTCATAATGATGATTTTGTTTTACTTTGATTGCCAGCCTTTCTCAATATTCCTCAAATTTATAATGGATTTCTATAATCAAAATGATAGCGATTGACAGTGTCATAAATATTTAACAGAATATTTTAGATATAGGCCACTTTTAAGTAATTTAAACAATATTAATATTGCACTTCTATTTTCTATTATGTCAGATATTATAAAATGGCAATCAATTGCAAAACACTGTTTGCAGGTCCTAAATGAGATTTCCTCCATGAATTTGGGGATCTGGTAATAAAATATTATAAAATTATATAAATTAAATTATATGCTGTAATTGTGATTAAGAAGATTCAGTAAACTATGAAAGATATTGAACTACAGTGGGAATGATCCTAAATTATATTTTAATATATACCATAATAAAGTTAAGGTATCCTTCACATATTATTAAGAAACTATTAAAAATACATATTCTATAACTTAATATAACTGTAGTTGTTAATGACAACTGCAATCAGAAGGGCACAATGGTCTGAGCAAGGTTTAAGAAAAGAGAGAGCTACAGCAGGATTTGTTGATGTCTAGCTAGCATCGGTGACTTTGTATTTGGCAGACTTAGTATTTTGGCCACTCAGGAAGATTAAATAATTTGCCTGCAGCCTAGTTAGTCAACACAGTGCTCATTTTACTTCTGTGTAGGGCATGGAAAATTGTGCCATAATCCAGTCTAAATAGGCTGTAAATTATCCATTTCCATTTATATTCATGCACAATGAATGGGCTTTTGATGTCTTGGTTTCCAGATAGCTTGGTAACAGGAAGGCTATACTCGGATAGCGTTCTTGGTATTCACCATGATAAATTGATAAATTGGCACCTTCATCTGCCAGAATTCTGGCCTAAAATCAGTTTCTCTGACCTTGATGATTTTTAGATGAAATAAAAAAAAATCAATTTCAGGCTTGAAAATATCAGCCCCAGCAACACGACCAAGAGCAGAGCCCTCAACTGCACGTGCCAGCAGGCCTTCCTCCTGCTCGCAAACCAGCTGGCCACCACATTTCAACAATAATGTTTGTTTGGAAGCCTAATGGTCCAACAGATATGAAGAGAAAAAATTATGTATTTTAATTACTTTATCAACAACTTCATATCTTAGAATGTCACTAAATCAATATTATGTGGACTTTAATTTTTATCAGTAAAGAAGAACTTATTTATCAAGTGACAATAGAAAAGTCTTTAGGTTAAAGTGACCCTGCTTATGATATCAGGTAAAAGACTACCAAGACCTAGTAGTAATGTCCATCCTATTTCTGGGAACTTTACGTGGGAATTTGAATACTATAATAATTCCAGTTTATTTAGACTTAGATAAAAATATGTTTTGGATTGGGTTCCTGCTATAGATCTTAACAAACGGAAATCTGAATGCACAATTTTAACTTTTCTAAATAAGTTAGAAAGGATTTCTGTTTCTGGGCAAGATGTAGTAACCACTGGCAGAGTGGTGCTTCCGTTAGGTGGCCCATGCTTGTAATCCCAGTACTTGGGAGGCTGAGACAGGAGGATGGAAGGTCCGCCGCCAACCTTAACTACTTAGTGAGACTCTCTGCAACTTAGTGAGACCCTGTTTCAAAATAAAGGCTAAAACATAGGGATGGGGGTGTAGCTTGGAGGTAGAATGCCCCTGCATTCAATCCCCAATATTGCAAAAAAATAAAAAGAGCTAGAAAAGCTAGGTGAAATGCAGAGAGTATACCATGTGCAGCACAGAGCTGCCTTGGCAACAAGACTGCCGTCTTGGCAACAAGGCTGATTCTCTGAGGGGAAGCCTAAGGTGGTGAGCTCACCTACTGCCACCTTCCCCCAGGGCTGGGTCCCTGTTCCATGCCCTGGAGGGGGCTAATGATCAAGGCTTTGTTGAAACAAAGGAACCAACAGAGCTTTGGGCAGATATGGAGGGCAAAACACTGGGGCCATATAAGTAGATTTTAAAACATTGCCAAAAAGCCTCTGCAAAGCACGATGGGGTTTTACAGTAGTTGCCCAAGACAAAGATTGGAGTTTGGGACCTGCCAGAGGAAAGGAGAGAAAGCGCCCCACTCTCAGTTAAAAACCCTGGCCAGGCGTGGTGGCGCACGCTTGTACTTTGTACAAGTACTTTGGGAGGTGGAGACCGGAGGATCCGGGTTCGCGGCCAGCCTCAGCTCTCTCTCTCTCTCTCTCTCTCTCTCTCTCCTTAGTGAGGCCCTCCGCAACTTGGTGAGACCCGGTTTCAAAATAAAGTATAAAAAATAGGGCCGGGAGTGTAGCGCGGAGGTAGAACTCCCCTGGGTTCAATCCCCGGTCCGCAAAAAACAAAAACAAAAACAAAAACAAAAACAAACAAACAAAAAAAAACCCTGAGCACCCGAGGTGGACAGAGGAGACAGAGCCTCCACAGGCCAGCCCTAAAGACTCAACTCGCAGGCTTCTGATTGGCCTCTGTAATCTCCCACCCAAACCTACCTGGAGAAAGGGTTGTGACCCATTCTAGAAGATAACTCCATCTAGAGCCCCTCCAATTGTAATGCCTGGCATTTGGTAAATATTCACTAGCTCTACCAAAAGACAAGATTACATGAGCGGAAACCAAGTGAAAAAGCAGACAACTCCAGATCCAGCTGATAGAGTGAGCTGACGCACACTTTCCAGCCCCAAGCATTAATATAGATCAACAAAGTATGGGAAAGACAAAAAGAAGGGCAAAAAGGAAAAGCTCAGAAACAATTCAACCTAACTTTAAAATGAACCAACTAGAAATTCCAAAACTGAAAAATAAAACTTCTGAAATGAATTTACCGATAAAAGGGATAAATAAGCTAGGTGTGGTAATGCATACCTGTAATCCCAGTACTTGGGAGACTGAGACAGGAGGATCGCAAGTTGGAGGACAGCCTCAGCAACTTAGCAAGACTCCTGTAATCTAGTGAGACCCTGTTTCAAAAACAAGAAAATAAAAGGGCTGGGGGATGCAGCTCAGAGGTAGAATGCCTCTAGGTTCATTCCCCAGTACCACAAAAGAAAAACAAACAAAAAATGAATAGACAAAAAATATGCAGTTTGCAAATATTTGAATTTCTTTATAAATAAATTAGAAACATATATAATCAAGAGATGGAAGAAAATAAGCAGAATCAAGTACAAATGTAAAAGATAGGTACGCTAAACATTCCAGATGAAAAATAAGTAATATAGTTCCTGTATAACATAGAAACATGGGCTAATTCCTTAGCAAACTTTTGCTGATGCTTAAGGATAGTATTAGATAAATTAAAACTATTTAGTGCATATTCTGTTTCCACTTATGTTTAATAATAATAATCTTTGAACTACAAAAGTTGAAACAAAGACAATAAAGAGATGATTGCAGGTTAAAAGTAGATGAGGGTGGTTAGAACCTAATTCTTCCAACTGAATTCAGGCTTCAGATTGAGATTAATCACATCCAGGGGTAGCAAGAAAATTGCAAATGTCAGTTATATTTGAAAATGTGCAGAAACTATAAAATCCAGCTAATTAGAGAAAGGAAAATGCCCTTATTTTCAGAAGAGAAGGATGGATTACACAAGTTACAGCTTGGCAAATTTCACATTGAAAAATAGTGTAAGAAGTTTATCACTTAACAAGTGCTTTGTGAGTATTTTGGAAAATACATCTTGATCACTAGGAGTTAGCCTGGTTTGTGTCAAATGATACTCTAGGGTTTTTTTTTTTTTGGTACTAGGGATTTAACTCAGTAGCATTCTACCTCCAAACTACACCCCGACCCTTTTTATATTGTATTTTGAAACTGGGTCTTGCTAAGTTGCTGAGGCTGGCCTCAAACCTGCAATCCTCCTGTCTCTGCCTCCCAAGTACTAGAATTACAGGTGTGCACCACCATGCCCAGTTCAGGCCTCCTTTTGAGCAGTTTACTTGTGAAAGTTTCCCATCATAGACTTAAGAAAAAGATTATGAAGCAATGATTGAATTAAAGTACTACTGGGAGCATTCATGATTGTTTAAAAAACTGGTTAATCAATAGATTGCGTCATTAATTAGAACATCAATCTGCCTTTTAGGCATTTTTATTAAAGAAGTAATTGCAGTCATAAAAGGCTTACTTGTCAAATGTATAGAATTAAACCCAGGAGAGTTAGCTAATATAGTAGATAGGTCCAAATTAGTTTAACGAGATGGAATCAAGGGTGAAGACCAAAATAAATCAAATCAAAATGAATATACAGGCCTACATTTGCATAAATGGCTGGTATAGATATATCGAAGAGATCTGGCTTGACTGAAACTGTAATAAAAGGGTTCTATGAGTTTTATCTAATCACAAGCTTAATATGATAACAGCAAAATGAAATCGCAGCCAGGAATGTCAGCATCCTCTTGGGTCTCACTAGTAAATAATAATGGTCCAGTTTACTGTATCCATGCTGTAGCTGAACTTCACTTTTTGGTTATATTTTATGGATAACTTTAACAAATGGTAGAAAATTCTGGGAAGGAAGATTGGCTGGAGAGAAATATTAAGCTATCTCATGAAAGATTTGTATGCTTTTAGCTGAAGAAAAGACATAATAAAGGTAGCACCTGTCTTCAATGTTGGAAGGACATTCCCATGTAAACTAAATATGAATACTTTTTTGTCCTTGTATAGTTACAGAGGATTAGTACCAGACATGACAACATGTATATAACATTAAAAAAAACAAGGTTTTCTAGCAGCTAGTATTTTCCACCAATGAAATGAGTTATATCCTTAGGAAGATATGTGAGGTATTGAAGGAGAGAAGGATTAAGCATCTTTGAAGAATTCTATAGGAAACTTCATATGAGGTAGAGATGTGTAAAAGGATTTTAGGATATTTTACAGATACACTCGGGACAACTACAGTGTAGTGTATATTTCCAAATGTAATGGAGCTTCACTATAAAAAAGGTAAGGTAAGGCAAGGTAAGAAATTCTTCAAAAATGAGGATTCATCTTAAAAGTTGTCTTTGGCCACTATAAACTTTGAAAGGACCTTGTTGCATGCTCTCAACATGACTCAGAACTTTGGGGTGGATGCCTGAGGACTTGATGTAATAATAACCATGTTGCATTTCAATTACAGTTCCTCTTCCTAATAGGCAAAATAGCCTTCTTGTTATAGAGTAACAAGAGCTCTAGGACCAAGCACAAATATAAATGCTGGGCTTCAGGACTGGTCTAGGTTGACTGATGCTAAAAAGAACTTCCTCGGCCAGTGCTACTGATGAATAGACAAGTAACTTTTTAATTTATGCTTTTGACTTTGATGAATAGTCCTTGCAGAAGGTGTGATGCATTGAATGTCATTCTCACCATATTTATTAAATTAAGGAACTCAAGCCCTAGGTCTTGGGTTAAAAAGCTCTTCTTTAAAAACAGCTGCCATTGCTTCTCAGCAGAGTCAGACCAATACTTGACTTTGGCACAATCCTCTTCCTCCTGAGGGATTCCAGTTTGATAAAATTCCTTCAGGTGCTGGAACTGCTCTTCTACCTAAAGCAAAGGAGAAGATTAACTCTCATGGACCATTCTTTTTAAAGTACACTTAAAAACATTTTTTCAGAAAAGAACACTAGATTCCAATAAAAGTCTATATAAAAATTAAATTAAACTGCAGTTTCAGAACTCTTTAAATAATTATTGAATTTTGTCAGTTTACCAAAAAGACATGAGAATCTATTTAGATTATTTATGGACAGGACCACCACTGGATAGTAAATTGAGCTGACAAGTCTATTACCCATTAGAACTATTTATTGTAGCCAAAATCATATTTGTATATTACATATTTGTGTATGTTCTGCAATTTGGGACAATTTGTGTGAAAGACCAGGTGGTTCTATGTAAAGCTACATTCTATAATTCAGAGGAAAAACACATACATGGAATCAGGGAATAAAATTAGAAATATAAATCGATGCAAGATTATTAGTAATTAGTATATCACAGTTTACTTCGAATCAGTGATAAATCAGAATAAAAGAATGCAAATGATTACTAATTTGTATAAGTATTAATATTAAGCTACCTCTATGAACTAATCTTATTAAGATATATTACTTTTCCTCCCTAGAATTATATTTTCTTATTTGCTAACCAATGTAAGTAGCACTAGATTATTTTAAATTACTCTCCTTGGGGAAAACAATCACTCTCCTCGAGCAGAGTTTATGTAAAATCAAATGTTTAACTACACATTAACAAGTAATTGGGTGATATAGAAATAGAAATTGTGACACAAATGTTCGTGCATTTTGAACAATACTTAATGGTTAATAAGACAAGCCTCAAAGAGCTCATAACTACCAAAAGCAGTTTAAACAGAGTAAGAAGTTTCAGGCAATAGTTAGTCACTATATTTATTTAAAGATTTTTAACATTGCTCTCAATTGAAGTAAACTTAATAGGAGAACGTGGGAGTAGCTCTCAGAAACAGAAGTTCTCTCTTAGTTCCGTATGCCACTAGTTCATGTCTCTATGTTTTGCTGATGCTTGTTCCCTCAGTTCGAAACGATATTTCCCTAATTTTCTTCTCCTATTTATACTTCATGAACTAATTAAAAATGCCACTTCCTCCACAGAGCCTTCCAAGATTCCCTAGGAAGAATTACTCATTTATTTCCCTTAATTTAATATTTCCCTTTTTTATTTTATATTTTATTTTATATTTTATATTCCCTTATTTATTATATATTTTATTTATATTTATTTTATATTTTTATTTTATATTTAATATTTCCATTTATTACTATTTATTACCCAAAATTAGTTCTGGGAGAAAGAAACCAATAAGCAAATTATTACAAAACAAAGACAAATGCTCACACAATGCTGTAGGCACACCGAGGAGAGATCACTAACGGTACTCAGAGTAAGTAGAGGAGAGCTTCCCAGAGGAAGTGGCGTTGGATCTGTGTCCAGGGTGAGAGGGAGTAGAGGGGGGTCCCAGATGGAAGGAATGAGAAGTGGAAAAGCCCAAGTGTGAAAACACTGGTTGGTTCAGAGGATGACGAATGATCTCAGGGTGGGTGTAGTTCAGGTTGCCCAAGCTGAGAGGTAGGAGGCGAGAAGGATGATTGTGCTGGGATTAAACTGGCCAGCAAGTTTCCGCTTGTTTTCTACTGTAACCACCATGACGTGACACATTCTCATTAGTTTGAAACAACTGACAGCCACCACAATGACTCAGAGTCACTGTGACAATCACCAGTGCTCCAAGAGGGTCACACAAAAGGGCTGGGTGTCAACAAGACCAGCAGTCAGATATGTGCAATTATCAAAACATAAGCTTTAAGTCATTCTTTTTTTCCAACTGCTCAAAAAATCATCCTTGAATATAAGTGAGAATGATGCCATTATAAGAACTGAGTTAAATCTGTACTAGTTCATTTTGAAGTGAATTAATGATAAACTTTAATATTTTATTCATTTTTCGTAAAAGTTATTAGCAACTTCCTTCACTAGTTACATGTCAAATCACTTGAATTCCAGGCAGTATCATGATCAGATTTGCTTCAGAATTCCCTTTTTTTTTCTCTCTCTCAAAGAAAGGAGGAGAAGCCGGGCATGGGGGCACACACTTGTAATCCCAGTACTTGTGAGGCTGAGACCAGAGGATATGGATTCGCGGCTACTTAGTGAGGCCCTCTGCAACTTAGTGAGACCCTGTTTCAAAATAAAGAATAAAAAATAGGGCTGGGGGGTGTAGCTCAGAGGTAGAATACCCCTGGGTTCAATCCTGGTACTGCCAAAAAAAAAAGGGAAGGGAGAGTAGACAGGCAGAAGAACATTTCTTTACACTAGATACTAGATGATGAGGTTGTGAGCCACAGAAGCATTGGTGTAGATAGAGAGGAAGGGGAGTTCGCAGATCACACAGGCAGACACAGGACAACATGGCCTTTGAAACAGGAAAACAAGAGGGAGGGGCCTGGTGATAAAACTTCAGCTTTGGTGTTTATTAGCTGCTTGATATTACATATCTAACTTCTCAGAGCCCCTGTTTCTTTCACTTGTAAAATGGTAATGATAGCAACTAAAATATAGGAGAGCAAGGAGTCAATGAAATCAGAATGAAAAGCACAGGGTCTGACACAAAATAAGTGTTCATCGAAAAATGAATTGGAGAAGACATTGAAGCCAGCATTGATGAAAAGTTTATACCAGGGCTCTTTTGGGGAAGTTGGGAATATACCAAAATTGTAGTGTGCTGGTCTATAAATATACTAAAAAGTCATTGGGCTATAAGATAGTGAATTTTATGCTATGTAAATTATATCTTGAAGATTTTTTTCATTTTGATACTAGGGATTGAACCCAGTGGCATTCAACCTTCAAGCTACACCCCCAGCCCTTTTTTATTTTTTATTTTAAAACAGGGTCTTACTAGGTTGCTGAGGGTCTAAGTTGCTGAGGCTGTCCTCGAACCTGCCATCCTCCTGTCTCACTCTCCCAAGTACTAGGAGTACAGGCATGGTACCACCACACCTGTCTGATAAAGCTATTTTTTTAAAAAAAGCCAAAGGGAGTAGGAGTAGTAATAGGTTAAATAAATTCAAGCAGGATGAAGAGTGAAAGTACCCCATTTTATTTGTTCACCAGTAGGTACTTACAAGAACATTTCCATTGGAGTGAAGAGGTGGCCAGTGGGCAGGGTTGAAGAGAGATTAAGCTGATTTGCAGTGGGCTGAGGATAAGGCAGATGAGCAAATAGAGGCAATAATGCCATCTTCCCATTCCAAGAGTTTGTATGTGAAGGAATGATGGAGAGGTAGCCTTGGTGTGGACAACACTGTTTAGATGCACTCCCAGCCCACGTGGAAGGAAGCAATGTGAAAGGCAACACTGAGAAAGTAGAGGACGGTTACTGGATCTAGATTCCAAAGGAGTATACTGGAGCAGACAGGAAGGGACCGAGTACTAACTAGGGCTGGACAGGAGGAGGGGCAGCACTGTAATGGAGCTAGTTGAGGACAAGTGAATACGTCACTAAGTCTGGGAGTAAGTAGAAGGAAGTCAAGACTGTGAGCCTCCATGGCCTCATTTTCCCATAAAGTAAGGACACTGGCTGTGGTTTAGGGATGGAAACTGTGGTAAGAAGCTTGGGAATAGCTACTGGATGGGAACAAACTAGGGAGGATATGGGGGACCCAGCTGAGGCAGAGACCCCTAAATCTGTAACGATGCCAATCAGTACAATTGTATGATTTTCTGCAGAAGCGTCTGGAAGCTTGGAAAGAAAATCTGAGTAAATAGAGTGTTGGACTGATCTAGTATCGGGATTGGCAGGGTTAGTGTGGGTGGAAGGCAGGGAGTTGAGGGGATGGAGAATGGAATGGAAATGAGTCACCATGACCGGGTGAGGCAAAAGGAGGAAGCCAGCAAGGATGGGGAGCAACAGGCCGGAAGTGCTGTCAGGATTAGAAGGTTGGAAAGTCTGCCTGGCAGGAAAAGAGGCCTAGGGAAAGCAGGAGAGCTGAAGGACATGAGATTCTTCTGAGAAAGTCCTGTTTTGCAAAGCTAAGGCTCCTGGTCCCAAAGGCCAGAGGATGCTCAACACAAAGCTCATAGATATATTTTTGGCAATAAAGATGCACTTCTTTGTAGCTTCTTTACCAATTCAAGTCCTGAATAAAAATGTTCATCAACAGGATAGTCCTATCAGTCATAATACCTCTGCCAACCATGAGAGTCCAAGGCCAAGAACTAAAGGGAAGTAAAAAAAGGTTGAAGAAAGATGTGGAAGAGGACAGAGTGGTACCTGTTATTTCTAGGGACTGGGCATGGCCTCCTCCAGAGTGGTAAGAATTCAGATCAGAGGGGATGTGTGCAGGCAGGACGGAGAGGGAGGAGGTCAGGGTGTCAGGCGAGTGGAGGTGAGAAAATAGGAATGGAGCATGCTACCTAACTTTGGATGGCTTCACCCCTGAGCAGGCCTTGACAACTCTGGCTCCCACTAGACCAGCACTTGTCTCCCCAGGAACAGAAGCGCAATCTACATTCACATGGGGTGTGTGGGGCTGCAGTTAAATGAGGTAGGACCCCAACACTCTTCTATTACCAATGTCATCCTCAAGAAGCTGACCTCTGAGAGATGAAATCCTGGTGTACTAGGGAGAATATTAGAGATTATCTAGTGTAACCCTGTCAAAAGAGTCTTAGAAGAAGCCCCGAGAAGTAACTTGTTAAAAAGCATCAAACAATATAGAAGAGGCTGGGCATGGTGGCGCACGCTTGTAATCCCAGTACTTTGGGAGGCGGAGACCAGAGGATCCGGGTTCGCGGCTAGCCTCAGCTCTCTCTTTCTCTCTCTCTCTCTCTCTGTCTCTCTCTCCCTGTCTCTCTCTCTCTCTCTCCTCTCTCTCTCTCTCTCTCCCAGTCTCTCTCTCTCTCTCTCTCTACCTAGTGAGGCCCTCCGCAACTTTGTGAGACCCGGTTTCAAAATAAAGTATAAAAAAATAGGGCCGGGGGTGCAGCGCGAAGGTAGAACGCCCCTGGGTTCAATCCCCGGTACCACACACACACAAAAAAAAAATATAGAAGAGAGATGTACTAATAGCCTGTAATTTCCAATTCTAAATATTTTAAATGAACTGTACTAATTGCTAAGTATTTAAAGAGATCCATAGTTTAAAAGATGACTATATTCAAATAATTTTGTTTTATATTTAGGATATTGTAAATATGGGTAGGATGTAGTACAAAGTGTCGCAACACTTTATTTGTACATAAATCCATACATACACGTTTTTAAAAAAATAAAACAACTTATTCTCTGGGCCTGTGTATGGTTCCTTGAAGAATACAGGGCCTGCAAGTGGGTGCCTGCACTGGGTAGAAGATACAGAACTACCTGCCAGGGAAGAGCTTATATCCCTACAGAAAGTGAGAAGATAGGCAGAGGCCACCTTGCTGGAGAAGGTCAGCTCATGGTACCATACCTCCTCTGATGACTTTAGAAATGCCACATGGGTTTGCAGGATTTGTGACCTGAAGCCAATGTTTCGGCCAAGTCTGTTTAATTCTTCCTCTAGCCATTTCGCTTTAAAGGAAAGTGATGCCGCTTCATCAGGTTCAAATTCATTTTCCTCTGTCATGACTTTTGCAGCTGCTTCTAATGCATGTGCTGTCTCCTATGAAAGCAAAGTACAAGAGGTCAGGAGCTGACAGGGGATCATGAACATTCACATTTCATTACCCCTCTGCACATCCATCTATTGCAAATATTAATTGAACTTGTACTGAGAATTTACTCAACAAAAGGCACAACTTTCGAAACTCCAGAAAGAAGAAAAAGGCATTTTAAATGGGAAATCACTCTGCGGTTCTATCAGCTACACTTCTTATTTAGAGCATTCTATTTTCTGTGTCACAAATAGAAGAAAGGTGGTTTGGTATACAAGTTTGTGAAACCAAATGGCAGGAAATTTTTAAATAAGTTAAATAATTATGTATGAGAATTTCTTTATGAAATTTAACAATAGCTCTATCAAATTCTTAAATTGATTTCATTATATAAGAGATGGCCAGTTTACAAAACTTGTTCATTTTTTTGTCTGTGTGGTACTAGGGACTGAACTCACAGGTGTATACCTGTGACCTATACACCTCCAGCCCTTTTTTTTTTTTATTTTCTTGTTTTGAAACAGGGTCTCACTAGGTTGCTGAGAGTCTCACTAAGTTGCTGAGGCTGGTCTTGAACCTGTGATCCTCCTGTTTCAGCCTCCCTAGTACTGGGGTTACAGACATGCACCATCACACCCAGCTGCCTTTGGCAATTTAAACCATGATCCTTTGACATATGAAAAAAAGCCAGTTGGTTTTTTGTGTTGGTTATATACAGTAAGGAAAAGAAAAGAATATGTAGTCATGTGCAGTGGTGTACACCTGTAATCCCAGTACTGGGAGGCTGAGACAGGAGGATTTCAGGTTTGAACCAGGCTCAGCAATTTAGTGAGGCCCTCAGTAACTCAGTGAGACTCTGTTTCAAAAGAAAAATAAAAAGAGCTGGGAGTGTAGCTCAGAGGTAGAACCTCTGAATTAAATCCCCAGTATCACAAAAAGAAAATGGCCTATCAATTATATACTCTTATTTAAATATCTATCTAAAAGGGCTTTTTAACCCTTTTATAATAGAAATGTACAAATCAGTCCTAACCCACCCAACCAGAGAATTTGGCCTCCTTAGGGATGCTCCCCTCAGTTTTCTTATGAGTACACTGGACTCTACGCACCGTTAAATGGATGAGATGGTTTTGTAGGCATTACATATATCTACATAGTCATTTCCCACAGAGCAACATTTCAGTCGATGATGGATTGCATACATGAGAGCAGTGCCTTCCTATAGATTATAAAGGGGTAAAAGTTCATATCACCAGGTGATGCCACAGCCGCTCTGATGGCGTGGCCCGACCCCTTACTCATGTGTCTGTGTTGATGCTTCTGTAAGCAACCCCCCTGCACTGCTGGATGAATAAAAGTGTAGCAATACAATGATGCATGCATGGTACATAATATTTGATGATAGATGACTATGTTACTGGCTTGCGTATTTACTATACTATCCTTTTTATTGTTACTTTAGAAGATACTCCTTCTATTTATGTAAAAAATATATATTTACGGTAAAACACTTTGCCTGGTGACAGTGGCAGCAGCCTCTTACAGATGCATTTACCGTGTCTCTCAGCTGCATCAAGAAGCCATGTGGAGCAATTAACCTACTCCATGTAGGTTTGTGTAAGCACACTCTGTGATGTTCACACAAACCGGATTCTCAAACATTGCATTTCTCAGACTGTATCCCATGGTTAAGCTACACACGACTCTATATTTGCCATAGAAAGAGCCATGCAAAATTTCATGTGAGAACAAGCTAAGAATCGAGCAGAAATGAAAGAAAAAAGCTTCATTTTCATTTGCAGCAAGGAGAAGCTGCTTCCCTACTTGTGTTTAATATGCTTCACAAGTACTCCACTGAATGAAGGTAATTTTAATTTACAAGCCCTGCTTCGTGATAGCACTCTGGGAGGAAGAGGAGCGTGGGAGTTCTCCCCATGCAGTCTTCTCCCTGCTTTGAAATTTTTTGAAATAAAAATATTAACACATAAGTTTTATTTTAAGTCTTTTAAATAATGAATTAAAAGTACCCCATTTTAAAAAATTGTTGTGTCTGGGTTTCGCTGTCTGAGGAGGGGGCTCTTCCACTGAGACCGGGAGTGACAGGGCTTTACCTGCAGACCTGGGTGAGCTAGGGAGGGCTCTTGACTCTAGCTCCTAAACTGTTCTGGGCAGGCAGGGATTTCAGTGCAGGTTTCGAGTTGCTAGCAGGAATCACTGAACCCAAGACCCAGGGAAAAGGGACAGGAGGGAGTTGGAGAAGGTGCTGGGGTGGGGATATGGCACTTCTGTCTCTGAAAATTGAGTGTGCATGCAAGGTTGTGCTTTTACTTGCCTCCTGGAATCTTATAATAATGCATGTTGCTTCTGGTAATTTTCTTTTGTTACTTGCTCTAGCAGAAAATCACAAATAATCATAGAGAAGTACTCTCCCTGCCTCCTCTGGTACCCCCAAAAGGAGTTGATAACACATTTCAGGGAAAGAAAGGCAGCCAAACGAGTATTTAATACCAGGCTGTAATGCTGAGTTCCGGTGAGCTTAAATGCCCCAATAAAGACACATATAAATATAAATAATTTAGACACAATAATTGTATGAGTTTTTAAGTCATTATTTGCTACATACTAATTTAGAGTTGCGGCCCTCAAGGGAGCTAAGAGTCAGTTTTATAGCTGTGGAATATTTTTTAAAATCATATTTACAAAATGATAGCCATAATAATAATTCTTATTTTATTTACCTTAGCTTGTATATCTAGTTCCAGATACTTATTTAAAATCTTCTCTGATTCAGAAATGCTGGACCCAACATCCATTGCACTGGAAACTACTGGGCTGATTTTCTGAATTGATATTTCCACCTTTAGAAATAAAGAATATATTACAGTCTCAGTAATAGATATTTACATATATGTATGCATATATGTAGGGAAAATAAATATTGTTTTATATATTCCAATTATACTTTAAAAATATATCAATTTTATGGCTGGGGGATGAAGCCCAGTGGGTGAGCATTTGCCAAACATACACGAGACTCTGGTCCAAGCCCTATACTGCAAAGAAAAAAAGAAAGAAAAACATACTGATTTTAATCTAAAAATAGGTAAAAATATTTAGAATTTCCTAGCGTAGTAAAGCTTCTCTTCATATGAGGTAATACTAGTGAACCACCAACAGAGGGTATGTGTTTAAAGATATTTCTTTTAGCCGGGCGTGGTGGCGCACGCTTGTAATCCCAGTACTTTGGGAGGTGGAGACCGGAGGATCCGGGTTCGCGGCCAGCCTCAGCTCTCTCTCTCTCCCTCTCTCCCTGTCTCTCTCTCTCTCTCTACCTAGTGAGGCCCTCCGCAACTTCGTGAGACCCGGTTTCAAAATAAAGTATAAAAAATAGGGCCGGGGGTGTAGCGCGGAGGTAGAACGCCCCTGCGTTCAATCTCCGGTACCGCAAAAAAAAAAAAAAAAGATATTTCTTTTATTAAGAGCAATGGGAGATAATCATCTACATCCTCTAAGAACCTATCACCTGCATTACCTACATAGTATGAAGATACATTTGCAAACACATTAGCAGAGATGGATTTACCTGTAAGTTGAATGGGAACAATTTATAGGCACATTTTGAAGCCAAGATGCAGAACATGGGCCTGAGATCACCCTACAGGCTGCTATGTTTAGGGCTGAGGGGTTCTAGGGAAGTACCCACAGTGAGAGTAAAACACAGGGACATACATAAGTCATTCAACTGGTGAACTTGGGGAGTTGTGGTTTGATCTTTGATACAAGTAAAGCAATGGATAAAGTGACTCTTGCAGGGTTCTGTTCCATTCAAGTCACTTCCTCCTCCCCTGCTCTACCCAGAGTCCACAGGCCCCAGAGTTGAATTGGCTGTGGACTGGCACTAATACAAGTGGCAACAGCTGTAGAGTCCCTGCTGTGTTTTCCACCATCACCAAATTAGCTTGAGTCTCAGGCAGTCGGGAATGCGGCACCACAGCTGCCTCCATATTTAGAATCTCTCTGGACCCAGGCATCAGAACAAGGCTCAGATTCCTAAGCTTCTGGATCAATAACAGAAGGGGAGGCAATTTAAGCAGAGACATTGTTATTTAATGTCCTCTCCTGTGAAGCCCACTAATTCTACCCATGGAAGTTCAAGCCTGTAAGTCCATGTATCAGATGAAAACATCATGGAAAATTTGAGACCCAGCCTCTGCAGCAAGGTTCATTAGCATGCATGTCATTGGGATACTACTAGTTTTCCCTATCTATTCAACCTACAGACAATATTTTGTTTAGTCAAAGTGTACATCCTGGTCCTTACTCCCCTTCGAAGGTAGGAAATAAAATTATCAAGTCAAGTCACTCTGCAGAGAGGGTATTCCATGTATGTTTTTTTAATGAAAAATGACTATATTCCTTGCACTGGTATGGTTCAATACAGCATGATAATGGCAATTTATTCCTGGAAAAACCTAAAGCCATAATCTTGGTATCTGTCTGTCTATTCACCTGTCTGCAGTCCTCATGCTGTATGGTGCCATGTGCCATGTTAACAGAAACTTGCGCATGTTGGATCCATGCCCAAAACCATGCAAATCAAAGACCCTATTCCAAGGTGTATGTGGTTCAGTTAAAAGAAGTGTGTGAGGCCAGGACTACCTTGGTGTGTATATGTTCAGGCCCGTGGTGACAGACTGTAGCAGATATCTATTTTCGGCAACCTGGGGAAGGGATGGTTGAAGAGCAATCGTGAATTACAAGTATTCTGTCCAGTTTTAGGACATAACTTGGAACATAAGAGAAGCCCAAGAAGATGCACCTTTATCCCCCACCCACCATTCCCACATACTGCAATAGCAATGCCATCTATGATCACCAAATCACAAGTGTAAGTTTCACTTTATGAAACTACCTTCCTTAGGTGACCCTCCACGGAGGCTGTTAATCGTTGTTTCTTAAGAGCAAATTCCTTGTGGGCAGAACACTGTTGGGCCAGCTGATCCTCTCGTCTCTGAACGCATCCCATCATCTCACGGATGCCTGTCACCCAAGAGCTGAACGGAACAAGACAGCTGTTAGTTCACGTGACCCCAACACAGCAGCCCCGGAAACAGGGAACATTGGAAAATGGATCTGCCCTTTCATGCTAGGTGTGAGCTGGTGAAAGTCATCAGTTTTATAATAATAGAAGTTAGTAGTTATCACATTGGCATGGCACGGAGCAAAACCAAATTAGGTTCCTTTGTTTTAAGTGAGTCCATCCCAAGGGAAAAGATGAGTTATGGGTTTTTGCAACAGGTCTAATCCTCTTTTTAAAGGTTTACTTTTTAATTTTTCTCTAAGATATTTTGAGAACCTTATGGCAAAAGGCACAGTGTGTTTGCCAAGAGTTTTCCTGAGGGTGTTTTTAAAAGCTTCATTTATCTAAAGATGCTCTTTGAATAGAAATGTGGATCAGCCATTTAACAAAGCATTTACTCACACAATGGGGTAAAATATTTATATAACACTAAAGTCCTTGTTCTCAATGATTATGCATGCTCACGGCTGGATTCATTAGATGAAAACCAAGTTATCACCAGCAATTAGGTATCAAATACACTTGTTCATAAAAAAAGAAACCAACCCTCACATTATCATTTTTTACCTGTGCTGGCTTCATGAGACAAAGAAAAGCAATACATGAGCTCATAAAATAAAAATGCCGTGTGTATGTGTGTGTGTGTGTGTGTGTGTGTGTGTGTGTTACTAGAGATTGAACCCAGGGGTGTTATAGGCCTGAGCTACACCCCCAGCCCTATTTTATTTTTATTTTGAAACAGGGTCTCACTAAGTTGTTGAGGGTCTCACTAAATTGCTGAGACTGACCTCAAACCTGTGATCATCCTGTCTCAGCCTCCCAAGTACTGGGAGTACAGGTGTACTCTACCACACTGGGCTATAAAAATGCCTTTAAAATGAACTTTGAGTTGGACCCCACCTACTCTAGTCTAAAGACATCTTAACAGGTGTCCTAGTCAGCTCCAAGTCAGACATGCTAGCAAGGCAAGACAGTAAGAGCACATTGTTGATGGCATGAGCACTTTTAAACCAGTCTGTCCCTAAGACAGGACCTGGCCTATTTAAGAAGTTGAAGTCTTTAATTCCCATCCATCATTTCCTTCAAATACTAATAAAGATTAACACGATAACTCTTAAATTTAATTACCAGAGTTTAAAAAAAGATATTGGAACGAGGTACAGATTTCAGTAATTTTACTTCAAATAATTAATTTATGACTCTGTAAAAATGAATTTAATTAGTAATGAAATGAAGGCAAGATCCCAAAAGGCTGAGAGGTGAAGTAATCTCACCAGAATGACAATGAGGCTGGTGAGACAGATAAAGGTGAGGCACACTCAGACATCTCCTATCGGTGCCACAGGGTCCCAGACAAGTGGAATTTGGGGTGAATATAAAGCCACTATGAAAAGTCTTATTCCTGGCACATAATGTTCCACAGACATTACACTTAGAACAGCTACTTTTGCATTTTAATATTCAGAGATAGTTATGAGTATAATCAAGACATCAGGAGATTTTTAGAAATAATTCGTAATAGTACTTGAATCCATAAGGTCTCTAAAAGCAGTGTACTGGTAATACTAATCGTATTTTGACTACGTCTTAGGCTCAGATGCTATATGCTAAAGGCGCTTAAATGTCTGGTTGTCCTATATACTCTGGGTTCCAAGTTTTCTGTAAAATAAGGGAAGCTAGAATGAGAAAGATAAAGTTAATGAGGAGTGCTGTGGAAAGAAGGTACAGGAGATGAAGCTTGTGAAAGGAAATTAGCCAATATGTAGGAAAGAAAGAGAGCTGAAAATGGCAGGGAATGCCATTGCCAAAATAAAAGGCATTTGGAAAAGATTAACAAAATTCTGAAAGATAAAGTAGAATTTGAAAAAGAACTGCATCAACCAAGATGAAGGCTGCTGCTCCCTCCTCTGCCTCGCCTCTGGGTCCCACCGAGTGCAGGCTGCATCCACTGCTGTCATTTACAGTGGGAGCCTCCGGGACCACAAGAAGGTAGCTGAGAAATGACCACAGTGTTTGAATAAGCTGCTCCCTGGGGGAAACCGGTCCTCAGCACCCAGGCCCAGGCAGGCCTCCTGGTTCCTAGTCATGTCACTCCTCAGTACTCTTTGTCCTTCTCCAAAGAATACGGATGTCAGCCGGCTTTGGGGGTTTATCCAGAAGTCCCGGTCATGATGTTTCAGTTATAGGGCTCAGACCTACTCTGTGACTGTAACCCCAACTTACTCTAGTGTCCCCACTCCCTCCCAAATGTTCCACCTGAATTCCTATTTTGTGTTAATTATGCTGATCTAACTCTGCACTTACATTAAATAACCCAGCCTCCTCTTTAGCCATTCAATCTAAAATGAATACTCTCTCCTCTAAAATTATGTCACCCAATTGTATAGTGCCATTGGAAAGATGGACTATGGATTTATGCTTCATATAGCTGTGCATATAATTCCAATAATAGCTGATACTAAATAAATTTTTGCAATAAGCATGTCACTTTGTTAAGTGCATTGGACACATCATTGCATAGAAGATTTAAAAATAACTTTATGAAGTATCAAAAAAGTGTCAATAACTTCAGTTTTGGGCCAATGAAACTGAAATTTCAGAGGTGAAATAACTTGTCTTTTTTTTTTTTTTTGAGGTACTGTGGATTGAACTCAGGGGCGTTCTACCTCCACGCTGCACACCCGGCCCTATTTTTTATACTTTATTTTGAAACCGGGTCTCACGAAGTTGCGGAGGGCCTCACTAGGTAGAGAGAGAGAGAGAGAGACAGGGAGAGAGAGAGAGAGAGAGCTGAGGCTGGCCACGAACCCGGATCCTCCGGTCTCCGCCTCCCAAAGTACTGGGATTACAAGTGTGTGCCACCACGCCCGGCTGAAATAACTTGTCTTAAAGACACACAACTCTTAAGTTGGAAAGACCTGATTTAAAGTTAGGTCTCAGCCGGGCATGGTGGCACAAGCCTGTAATCCCAGTACTTGGGAGGCTGAGGCAGGAAGATCACAGGTTTGAGGCCAGATTCAGCAACTTAGCAAGACACTGTTTCAAATAAAAAAATTAAAAGGGCTGGGGTGTAGCTCAGAGGTAGAATATCTCTGAGTTCAATCCTCAGTATGAAAGAAAGAAAAAGAAAGAAAGAAAGAAAGAAAGAAAGAAAGGAAGAAAGATTTCTTTCATACCTAAATATATATACTTATTATATTTAATAATTTTTTAGCTAATTATTAATTTTAAATCTTAATTTCAGAAGATTTCAGGAAGTACAGAAAATATTGGTTTTGTTTGAACCATAAAATACCATAACTACAAAGAATAAAAATGATTGAGTTCTTACTGTGAAAAGGCACCATTCTTAATGTTTCAAGTAGTGTCTCTTCTAATTACCCACCAACCCTGCAAGTTGAGTATAATCACTAGCCCCATTTTGCAGATGAGCAGACTGAGGAACAGAGAGGCCTACTTATGAAATGGCAGAACCAGGATTTGTTCATCTGACCTCAGCATCCATATGCTTTTCCACCTCATAGTACCTTTTCTGAGTCTGTAACGTACGACATAGGGTTGGGAGCATTTTTCCTCTAGATTTTAACCTTCCCTTGTTGAGTGTTGTTGGCTATCATGCAAACAGGGTTGGCCTGGCTGACATGGTCTTTTGAAGTTGGCAGGCTTCTCTGGGCAATGCAATATCTGCATGTAGTTTCCAATGTGGCCACTAGAGGGGCTTGGTACTTTGTTCAATTACATCTGAAAGGTCCCTCCAGCACAGAAAATGGAAATGGGGAAACAAAATCAAATCAAGCATATTTTAGTAAAAATATTGCTTTTTAGTAACCTACAGTTTAATTAAGATGAACCATAACCAACCAAATAGGATCTCTCTCTGCTTTTGTTTTTCAATAACCTGGAGATTCTGTCTAGTTTGGTGGTGTTTTGTTCTTTATCATGCACTATATCAATTGCATCATAAATTCTTTAAGGAGCTGGGCTGGAGTCCTACTCACTCTTACAGCACTTACAGCCCTGCTACTTACTAGCCTTGCTAGTAGTAGGAAATTAATGCATATTTTAAAGTTAGATAAAATACAGTCAGATCAACATTTAAGAGAAGAGAACGAATAGATTGAAGAATTGAGAACAATATATGTTGTTACTATATTACAAATGTCACTGCCCAGTAGATTTTTTTAGTAATGATGACTTTTCACTCTTGGCCACTTATAGATTTTTTCGGCTGTCCAGAGACTGCCTCATTTCTGCTTTGGTGTGCTTCAGCACTTAGACTTAGGTTTGACCAAGTTTATCATGTATGGTTTGGTTCAACTGATACTTCCCTCCTCTATTTTTTTTTTTTTTTTTGGTAGCGGGGATTGAACCCAGGTGCATTCTACCTCCAAGCTACACCCCCATCCCTTTTTATTTATTTGTTTGTTTGTTTGTTTTTAAACAGGGTCTCACTAAGTTGCTGAGGCTGTCCTTGAACCTGTAATCCTCTTGTCTCAGCCTCCCAAATACTGGGATTACAGGCATGTGCCATCATGCCTGGCTTCCCTCCTCTATTGAAAGCCTTGGAAGGACAGACTGAATTGCCTTGTCCTGCTTTGCATTACTAACCATCCAGCTGCACTCCACTCCTACTTGTGGCTTAGACTTGGTACAAGAAGTTCTCAACCATCCTGCTAGACTTAGCTAGTTCCTATTTCCCTCGCTATGTCCCCAACTAGGTCATCTCTGTGTGATGGGGCAGTAATCTCTTCATTTTCCCAATTCCCAACTGCAATATCACACTCCTAGTCCCAGGGCTATTCTGGTCCCCTTCTATTCTTCCTTAGAGAAACCCTAATCTGCAGATTACAACCAGCCCCGATTCCATCATTTTCAGTTAGAAACATTATACGCTGATTCCAGACCCTTATATTCAACATTCTAAAACATGCATAGCATGCATATTGGCAATTTCCTCAGTGTCTGAACAGCAAGTGGTTTGATCAAAGGAAAGATAGGACTCCAGTATTTGCCTGCAATTTTTACCTGAACTGAAAATGAATTAATAGAATTCCATCTGTCACCCAGGAATGAGTTCTATTACTTCACAGTCATATTAAATTAATGATGGGACAAGGACTGATGGTGGGTAACAGAAATGCAGTTGAAACAAACGTGTTGTCCTGTCATTCTGTCCTGATTCTAAAGCAGCGCTGCTTATGTGCGGCTGACTGGGAGGGAGGGGGTACTGGCGGCTAGTCCAGCTCCAAGGATCCGTGGCCTGTGACGTGCCCTGGGAATACTGACTGACCTCTGGCTTTCTCTGTAAGAAGGGAAGAGGTGGCACCTATCAGTAGTGTGAGCGTGAAGTACTTCAGATTATTTCTGATGTTGACTCTGACTTTTCCAATGTCACAAATACTCAGAAAAGACAGATTGTAAGGGCCTCTTCAGACATTTGTTACAAGCTCCATAATGGGAGCATTTTCTCCTTTACCCATTGAGCCAATAGAGGGGAAGAGAAGGGAAGAAAAATGAGGTTTTTTCCTCAAAAAGCAAAGACACACTCACTTCTGTTCTATTTACTGCAGGGAAACAGTGGCCCTATTTTTTTTTTTATCTGTCACAATCAGGGCTGGGGGAGGGGAGCAAATCCCAATGTTAATGTGTCTAATGATTCTTTCCAGAGAATGGCAAGTTACTTTCAACCCTTTCATAAATTACTATTGGCAGCCCATCTGGATTAGGAGCTGAACCAGATGGTAAGCACTTGACAGCTTACTCTGTCTCATCAGAAGGGATCAGCTGACCATATTTTTCTTTTTGTCTATGGACAAATTTCACATGGAAGATAGAAAAAATATTCTTTATCTTTAGATTGCTATTTCTTTTACCAGGAATCTGAACAGTGTCCCTTTGTGTTTACGATTATCTTTATTTTGGAGGAAACAACCACTGCTCTTTAATTATTCCTATCATGAAAAAGTGCCATTTGTATTGTAGACGTGAAATGCGTATGGCTTTACAATCTTTTTCTGATTTAAGTTATATAGTTTGATAATCTCTCTCCACCAAACAAATCACACACACAGACACACACACACACACACACACACACACACACACATACACACACATGACCTTTTATGTATACATAACAATGAAGAAACAGAAAGCAAGGCTCCTGGGTTTGGTCCAGATGCATGTAGAGATGGCGAAAAGTTCCATCCCTGAGGCCATAAAGACCTACATCTGTGCCCTGTGTGAAGGATACCATAGCTAGGATTCTACATGAAATCAGCAATGGGGATGGGGTTCTCCCTCTTCGTAAAAGGAGATTGAAAAATGCTGCAGCCAGCTGCTACTGTGGTCATGGAATCAAACTAGCAGGGCAGTCAGGAATTGCAGCAAGCCCTCTTCTGGTTTCCTGATTATACCTCTGAGAACCACAATATCTCCATGGGAGCTTGGGTGGCCATGATCACACAACAGAAGGCTGATTCTGGACGGGAGACCCTGTGAATCCAGGTGAAATCATTGCAAAGCCTGTAAGGAGGAAAGGGCAAAGGGAAGAGAAGAAAGCAAGCAAAACATACCAAAGCACAAAACCCACTCACTCCAGAGTGCAATCCAGAATTTCAAAACATGCGGAAAAGCACTCCTAAGACACTCAGCCATCAAGAGACGAATGTACTCCAGCTGAAATGGAAATAAGTGGAGCAATCTGAAAACGACTCAAAAATAAATACATCTGGATCATCGGAGATAAAAGAAACCAACATCCACAATGAAAGAGCAAGAAACTCTGAAACAAAAATAGTTGGAAATAGAACAAAATTGGACCTGAAAAAATTAATTAGAAATCCTAGAAATGAAAATAATTTAGTTATTAAAAACTAAGAAAAATATAATGAATGAAAATAAAGGGAAAACTAAAAAAGAAAATTAGTCTGAGGGACTGACTGAGAATGTAACCAAGTGCTAAAGGAGTGAGAAATATGCAAGTCTGAAAAGCAGACCGAGTGGCTCCAGTGGTCTTCTGATAGGAGGTAGAGCAGAAGAGGAAAGTGGGAACAGAAGAAAAAATATTTAAAAAGATGGCTGCCAGTTGGACATTATGACCCATGCCTATAATCCTAGTACTTGGGAGGCTGAGAAAGGAGGATCCCAGGTTCAAGACCAGCCTCAGCAACTTAGCAACCTAGAAAGATTCTGTTTCAAAACAATACACAAACCTATAAGACTCAATCACTATCCGGAGCATGAAAGGGAGGGAAGGGGGAGGGAATAGGGTGGGATTGAAGGGAGGGCTAAATGTGCAATGTGTGCATGTATGATGTTCATACCCTGACATATATCAAAATGTATAATTACAATTTACAATGCACCAATAAATGAACATAAAAAGTTAAAAAAAATTAGAAAAGGCTGGGGGGAAGCCGGGAGTGGTGGTGCACGCTTGTAATCCCAGTACTTTGGGAGGCGGAGACCGGAGGATCCAGGTTCACAGCCAGCCTCAGCTCTCTCTCTCTCTCTCTCTCCCTGTCTCTCTCTCTCTCTCTCCCTGTCTCTCTCTCTCTCTCTCTCTCTCTCCCTCTCTCTCTCTCTCTCCCTCTCTCTCTCTCTCC